>ML110284.1:0-75108 GCA_003697995.1 Taxidea taxus jeffersonii | reverse complement strand
ATCCTTGAGGAGAACACAGGCAGCAACCTCTTTGACCTCAGCCGCAGCAACTTCTTCCTAGGAACAACGCCAAAGGCAAGGGAAGCAAAGGAAAAAATGAACTATTGGGACTTCATCAAGATCAAAAGCTTTTGCACAGCAAAGGAAACAGCCAACAAAACCAAAAGACAACTGACAGAGTGGGAGAAGATATTTGCAAATGACATATCAGATAAAGGGCTAGTATCCAAAATCTATAAAGAGCTTAGCAAACTCAACACCCAAAGAACAAATAATCCAATCAAGAAATGGGCAGAGGACATGAACAGACATTTCTGCAAAGAAGACATCCAGATGGCCAACAGACACATGAAAAAGTATTCCACATCACTGGGCATCAGGGAAATACAAATCAAAACCACAGTGAGATACCACCTCACACCAGTCAGAATGGCTAAAATGAACAAGTCAGGAAATGACAGATGCAGGCGAGGATGTGGTGGAAGGGGAACCCTCCTACACTGTTGGTGGGAATGCAAGCTGGTGCAACCACTCTGGAAAACAGCATGGAGGTTCCTCAAAAAATTGAAAATAGAGCTACCTTATGACCCAGCAACTGCACTACTGGGTATTTACCCTAAAGATACAAATGTAGTGATCCAAAGGGGCACGTGTACCTGAATGTTTATAGCAGCAATGTCCACAATAGCCAAGTTATGGAAAGAACCTAGATGTCCATCAACAGATGAATGGATAAAGAAGAGGTGGTATATATATATAATGGAATACTATGCAGCCATCAAAAGAAATTAAATCTTACCATTTGCGACGACATGGATGGAACTAGAGGGTATTAAGCTTAGCGAAATAAGTCAATCGGAGAAAGACAACTATCATATGATTTCCCTGATATGAGGAAGTGGAGATGCAACGGGGGTGGGGGTTAAGGGGATAGGAAAAGAAAAAATGAAACAAGATGGGATCAGGAGGGAGACAAACCAAAAGAGACTCTTAATGTCATAAAACAAACTGAGGGGGGTTGGGGAGAGGAGGGTTGGGAGAGGGTGATGGGGTTACATTATATGTTTAAATTAAAAAAAAAAGTCAGTAGTGCCAAGATTGAGAAACTGTGTATTAGTTTCCTACAGGTGCTGAATTGAATTACCACAAGCTGAATGGCTTAAAACAATGCAAATGTATTATCTTCTAGTCGTAAGTTAAAAGTCTGTAATGGATCCCACTGGAAAAAATCAAGGTGTCACCAGAAGCAAGGTGTTCCTTCTGAAGGCTCCAGGAGAGAAGCCATTTCCTTGCCTTTTCCAGTTTCTTAGTACATGCCTGCATTCCTTGGCTCATGTCCCCCTTTTCCATCTTTGAAGCCAGCAATGTCTGGCCGAGTCTTTATCATACTGCATCACTGTGACATTGACTCTTTCACTTGTAAAGATCTCTTTGATTACCCTGGGCCCATAATTCAGGATACTCCCTCACCTCATGATGCTTAGCGTAATGACAGCTGTAAAGTCTCTTTTGCTCTGTAACGTAGCATATTCCCATTTTCCAGGAATTAGGATGTGGACATACTTGAGTGGGGGGTTGGGAGGCATTATTCTCCCTGCCATATCCTGCCATGTGATAGCCCACTATATGAATATACCACAATTTATCCCATTGTTGATGGACATTTGCATTGTTTTTTCTTTTTAGCTATTATTATTAAAGCTGCTATATACATTCTTGTACAATACTTTTGTCCTCATTTCTGTTGGGTATATATTCAAGAGGACAGTTCCTGGGTCTTAGGGTAAAACATATGTTTACCTTGAGTAGATAATGTTGGAAGATTTTTATAGGACTGTACCAGTTTACACCCTAACCAGCAGGGCGGATTTCTATTTTCACTTTCTACTGGACATCTCCATGTCAACCTTGGAAAAAGACACCTCAAATTCAGCTGGTTCAAAATGGTGTTATCTAGCTCAGTGAATGATTGTTTCCCCGGACATCCAAAGCATGAGATCAGGGCAATGTCCTAGCCTCCTCTCTTTGCCTTTGGGCCTGCTTTTCTTTGGCCACAACACTATTGCATCCAATAGTGTCAGTGCTTTGTTGCCTTCTTTCCTTGCTGGAGGTCTTCATCATCTCTCCCCCAGACCATAGCTCCTTCCCGAGCTCCATGCCCCCAATCCATCCCTCCACCACCGTCAAATTCACCTTTTCCCAAATCCCAAACCTAATCCTGCTCTTCTCTTTGCTTATAGGACAAAGGAGCTGGCCCAGCCTACCTACCTGGTCTACCCTTCACCATTCTATCGTCTTCCCATGAGACCTCTAACTGCTGCCCACACAGAACTGCTTACAATTTCTCTTCTCATCCATTTACTCAAATTGACCCCTTCCCCACAATGTCCCCCTCTTTGAAGATCCCCCTGTCAGTCCCCTCTCTCCTGAACTCTTTCGCCAACAGTCCTCAGGTTAAGCAGACTTAACCTCTCTCTCCTCTGCGCCCCACCAGACCCCGCACAGACTTTTTATTAGGGTACTTTTCAGCACACTTGTCTCCGCCTAATACATAGAAGCCTTTGAAGAGCAAGGACTGCTTTGTCATCCTAGGAATGAACCTGATACAGAGTAGACACTAATCATGTTTCCCGGACTGAAACTGAGCTGAGATAATACATGTTAATATGACATGGAGGACGTGGCGTGTATTGAGAAACAACATTAAGCCAAGTCTGTTCCTTTGAGTCTAAAAGCCTCAGGGCAGACAAGAGACCCTGAGGAGTAATAGTTCAATTCCTGCAGGGCTACTGTAAAGGTTGTTGGAGAAAATGCATCTACAATTTCTAGCAGTCCACCAGGCACATAGTAGGCACTCAATTAGCTACTATTATTAATTCTAATGGTGAAAACTAGGATTTTTAGTGAACATCCAGAGAATTTTTAGTTTGTTGGTTGAGGCCCATCTTGTAGTTTTCTTCATTCAGCAGAGAATTAGAAGCTCGAATGTCTACATTTATACAACTGATAGAATTTGTAAAGCTAGAGCTGCACTGATTATAGAGATGGCTCTTTAATCTTAGTGGACATTTACTGGAGTATTTTAGTTTTGTGTCTGGGAAATTGAGTGATTCTTAGTGATTGTAGATCTAGAACTATCACTGGCTTGACTTTTTTTTTTTAATTCATATATGCAGTAAGTACCTTTTCCCCCCACCGAAGACAGCAACCAAGGGTTGCCTATATCTTATCTCCTTTCCTCTTTGTGGGTTAGTCTCGATCAACATTATATCTCTGAGAGTTAACTGCATGAGGTCAACCAATGATCTAGCAAAATGCTTTGCACACAGTAATTCCTCAGTAAAAAATTCCAAAGAGGCATAAGGCATTGCTGAGTTAGGTACTCCGTGTGGTTTCTGTGCTATATCTCTGTTCTGATTTAGCCCTCCTTCTTTCTCTTTTTCCTGGTTATTCCTTCTGCTGTCAGTACCCCCCAAATACTTGTATCCCTCAGAGCTCCATTCTCTGATGGCTAATTTTCTCTATTCCCTTTTTGGGGATGATATAAATATATATTTGTAAACACTTCAAATAAAAAATAGCAAACCAAATTCAACACCATAAACTGTATTTTTATACAAGTAAGGTTTATCTCAGGAATGCAAAGATGGTTCAATATCAAAATAATCTAATAACAGATTCAAAAAGAAAAACCATATGATCATCTCACTTGATGCAGGAAAAGCAGTCAACAAAATTCAATGCCCATCCACATTTTTTGGAACCCTTAGTAAATGAGGAAAAAGAGAAGTTTCTTAATCTGATATGAAGCTATCTCATAGAAACACAGAGCAAATCTCAAACCTGATAAAACTTAAGAAGTTTTTAAAACTTAAGAAGCATTTCCACATCCTAAGACAAAGATGCCTATTATCACCTACTATCAAAACTACACCCTATGTCCTCACCAATGCAGCAGTATACACACACACAAAAGATATATAAATATTGGAAAGGAAGACAATAAATTGGTATTTGCTAAAAACATACACTATCTCCACAGACAGCCCAAGGGAGTCTGCAGACAAAACTAATTAGAGAGCATGATAAAGTTCCTCAATACAAGACCAACATCTAAAAATTAACACATATGAGCAATAAACCATTAAAAAATGTAACAAAATCTACTCCTCACAATAGGAAAATAATTGGAAATATCGTAGACAAAAAGAAAAGATGGTAGTGTGGCATTAACTCAGAATAATGGAATAGAACAGATATCCCAGAAATATATCCAAATTTACGTGACCCTTATGCAATAGAGGAGATTCATGGAGATATTAATGAGGAAAAGTTGCACTTTGGGGATAAATGAGTTTCCATAAGACAAAAAAGAAAGCTGGATTCCCTACTTTATTCCATACATAAAGTTAAAATCCAGTATATTACTAAAGATTTAAATATAGAACAATAAAACTTTGCATTTTGTTTTGCATTTGTGTGTGCGTGTGTACATGCATGAGATTCTCGTGTAGAAAATTACAAAATGTAAGTGAAGGACATCAAAGACTTAAATAAATGGCAACCAACACTGTTTTTGTGTATAAGAAAACTCAATACCTTAAGGACAGCCAATTTCTCCAAGCAGTATTTTCCATCAAAATTATCTAGACAGCATGTTAAAATGTAGTTTCTTAGGCTCTACTTTAAATCTACTGAATCAATATGCCTGAGGATGAGGCCTAAGAATCTGTATTTTAGAAAACTAGCCAGATGATTCTTGGGTGTACTGAGTTTTGAGAACCCTTGACTTAGGGAAGTAGGTCATAACCTGAATTGCGCGTGAGAGCTGCCTGGGAGCATTTCTGAAATATTCAGATGCTCAGGCCACGCCCCAGTCCAATTAAATCAGAATTTCTGGGCAAGGCCCCTATGCATCAGCATTTTTAAAGCGCTCCAATGATTCCAAAGGGCAGTCAAGGTTGAGGGTCATTGCCGTGGGTGAAGGTACAAGAGATCTGTAAGGTTTGTTGCCCGTCCTCATTTGAACATCTACTTCTAGGGCTAACCTAGTAGAGAATGGATCTTGATTAAGGCAGGCATAACTTCCTTACATAAGGGTTATAAGTTATTCATCTGGTATCCCCAGCATCCTGTCTGATACACAGCGGGGGCTTTGTGGATTTATTTTCTGAAATAAATCCAACTAAATAAAACTGAATGAAATGAATCAATGTGTAGGTGAACAAAATTTTCACCAAATTCTAAAAATTTTACTGGATTCCGCAAACCTATATGGCACCTGGGGGCAATGTTACACTGTGAGATGTATAGAGATGAACAAAATACAGCCCTCTCTCCCAGCGTTTGTGATCTGGTGGCAGAGGCAGAAACAGACAACAGTATCTTATAATCGAGCAGACAATGGGAGTGCACAGAATATAGAAAGGGAATGCAAGAAAGATTGGCTCAGAATGGCAGCACCTGGAAGCTATCCTTAAAGATTCAGTATCTGACATTGGCCTTGCAGTATTGCTGAGACTTGCCCACGAAGAAATTAGGGAAGTGGGGAGTTGCTCTAGAAGCAAAGGGCAGGGCGTCTGGGTTGCTCAATGGCTAAGTGTCTGCCTTTGGCTCGGGTCATGGTCCCGGGGTCCTGGGATCAAGCCCCACATCGGGCTCCCTGCTTGGCAGGAGCTCCTGCTCCCTCTGCTTGTGTTCCCTCTCTCGCTCTCTCTGTCAAATAAATAAATAAAATCTTAAAAAAAAAAAAAAGAAGCAAAGGGCAGTTCTGCCAGCAGAAGCCACGTCAGACGGGCCTTTTTCTAACCTTCATGGAACACTGTAGGGCAGATACGAAAGGCTCCTTTTCTTTCCAATTTCCTTGTTACTGCTCTCATTTGTCAAATATTTTGCCTCTGGTTTATTAATTCTACCTCCTGGTGCCTCAGCTGATTTCTTTCAGGAGAAGTCTCTCATTAGCATTTCTATGTGGAACACCTGCCACCCCATCTATCCCTATTAACTGATGGCTGGGGCAATGGGACGGACTGAGACAGGAATTTTAATTCCCTTCTCATGACTCATCTCTTTTCTAATTGAGAATGCTAGGTCTAAAGTCACAAGTGGCTGCCTGTCGAAATCCATCCTTAATGTTCAAAGTGGTAACAGAGACATGCTTCTCAATCTTATAACATCATTATGTAAAATGAGTGTACTAAAAATTAATCAACTTCATGATTGTGAATAATGAAAATACCCCAGATAGCACTTAATGCAAAAATCACAGGCTAGTGCAGATACGTTATGAATTAGATGAACTGTTGAATTGGGAAGGTTTCTCAAAATCATTGTGTCAAAGGATGTTTGGTATTTTCTAATGACTGTATATTGTAAGAGAAAAACCAATGAGTATGTATATATCTCCACAAGCTGACTGTATATTTTTACATTATATACCAATATGTTAAGCTGATGGATTGTGTGTCTTTTTCTCTATTTCAGCCAACTGCTCACATTGATGTCATGTGACAGATGTCACTTGGAAAGCCCATGAGATGAACCAGTCACCATGGTGTAAGCCACCATGATTTATGTAGAGTGGCAGAAGAAAAGGGTTTTGTAAATCAAATTATCTTTGAAATGGAACCCAACCTGGCTTCTAATAAGGCAATGTTAAGACTCATCTATGCTAGTCGTGGGGCATACTTAGATTCAGGAGGTATTTGGAATCATAGCAAGGAAAAGAACATGCGACAATAGGGAGGGAAAACCAATGTTCCAGATAAGTCTACAATTTCTAGGCATTTTTTTCTTTATGGGATATTTGATTAATTATCTTGTTTCTTCATGTCTACTTTCACCCAAAGTGCATTTCCCTATTATTGGTTAATTTTTCTTCTAAAACAGAAAACAATGTTAAATTTCACAACAGCTTGGTCATGCACTTAAATTGTCCATTAAGGAAATTGATGTCTCTTAGCAACACTCATTCTCTTAATACTTCCAAACCCTTCTGATTATACAGCAAAATGGAACTGCTGGCCCCAAAGTCACATGCATAATTAAATTTTACAGAAGAACCAAATGAGAAAAAAAATTCTTTTGAGGTGCTCAGAGATTTTTTTTTTTGATAGGTTGGTGGAGTTCTGATTCTGATAGCCACTAAAAATAATCATTTTCACCAGCTACAAAAGCAAAGCCATCCCCCATTCAATCCCATCACTTGCAGTATGAGTATAATGCTAATTGTAAAGCCTGACATGCTTACTATACAGTGAAGGTGGGGTTTTGGGAGAAGAGGCCATATGGAACAAAGGTGCAAGCCAATATACTTGGAGTGAGTTGTATCTGAAGGGTAGGTCATCCCCTGGCTGTCTAGCCCATTTTTCATGGACAAAGCAAGTCCTACTGACTTGGAAATATAAACTGAATAGGATCACCAAAGGACATTTGAGAATTTGGGATCTCTCTTGATTGGCATTGACTCTCTGGAGGTGGGGAGGGGTAGTTTCCTGCGTGGTGGGTGTTAAGATTCCACCTGCCACCAGGTACTACTACCCGGGAGTAGGAGCAGGGAGTGGGAGTAGGAAGATGAGGAGGACAGATCAGAAATCTGTGATGTTGGGCGAATCTTAGGGTTTTTTTGGGAATGAAGTGGGGCCTGCCTTGGAAACAAGCAGAATCACAGAACTACACCTTGGTTCTGTTTTTTATGCCCCTTGCTTATTTGCTTCCTTTTCTTTTTGGTTCTCCCTTGGCAGTAGCACAAGGATATGATGCAAATTCTACTCCTGATGGCTCTGAACCAAGGAAAAGGATCTTGCCCAACCCAAAGCCATAAAAAAAAGTAGTACAGTCCTCGGGGACCACTGTGGTTGTGCTAACAATAAACCAAGAGAGAAATGCCAAGTGGGGGGTGGGGAGATGGAGTAGGAGCTGAATATTAGCTGCCCCTTCTCATCGAGAAATGTTTTCCAGACTTAAAACCTGGGAGAGAGAGGAATTTTGTCTTTAAAAAGAGGATATCTATCTCCACTATGCTTCCCTCAGCATATGAGGGAGTGGTTGGTACATTCACTGGAGAAAGACATCAGTCTGGTATGAGGCTACATACAGGGTCTTGGCAAAAGACACTAACTCTGCAGTCCTCCCAACCACAGTCTTCTGCAGGAAGGAGGCCACTGGCTGTGGCATTGATGAAGGACACCATAAGCCACATTTTGAACCCCTCTATCTCAATTTTTCATCTTGCACATCCATTTCCCCAGAGACCCTAAAGCCTAATGTCACATGTTCAGAGTCAAACGAGATCTCTTAGTGCTTGATCTGGGTGGAAACATAAGGGGACGATGGAGAGCTAAGCATTCAGAAAAACATATTGGAGGCACAAAGGGTGAGAAAGCAAGTTGGAAGGGCTGAGGCTGCAGCACAGGGAGAATTCTAGAAGGATGGAGAGAGGGAGAGGCAAGGGAATAGGGAGGGAGAAAGAGAGAGAGGGAGGGAGAAAGAAAGAGAAAATGGATATGTGCTTTCTTGAAGGCATTCATTTAAAGGGAATTTAATGAACTAAAGAGGAGGGTCTTGGTGGTAATTGAATGAGCAACACAACTGGAAAACATAAAGGGAAGGGAGAAAGGAAATGCATCAATAGGGAAGAAGGCTGGAGGTCTCTAGGAAGTGGAAATCAGAATAATGAGGGATCATGCACAAGACTGTAATGGCACTAAGACATTCTCATCACCTACTGTGTGCTAGGCTTAATTCTCTCCGGCCATCTCATGTAATCCTCACAATGTCTCGTGCAGTGCCAGGCATATAGTAGGTGCTCAAAAATACGTTAAATATTAATATTTAATTAATAAATGAACAAGCAAGTCTAAGAGAACAATCTATGATCAATCGCGTCTTACACCTAAGAACCTAAGGCCCAGAAAGGTTAAGAAACGTGCTCAGTGTGACACAGCTCAGTGACACGGGAAGGAATCGGCCTTCAAAGCCTCATTGGTAGAAGGAGGAAGGTGAGCTCTAAGAGCCCCGCGGGGAATCAAGAAAAGGGTGTGGTGTTTGGGTGTCTCCCAGGGACTGAGAGAGGGAGGGAAGAATGAAAGGCGGAGGGAACTGGGCTAGGGAGGGGATTGGCCACTGAGAAAGAATTCTTCTTCTAGGAGGACGGGGCCCTGGGGGAGAGCGCCAAGGCTGATATAGGCAACAGCTGAGCGAGCAGCGAGGGGCTGATGCCGCTGAAGTGGGTGGGGCGGAATGGCACCGCCTGTGAGGAAACTGCCAAGGGTCTCAGTCCAGCAAGCGGGGATCCAAGGTGGGGCGGGGATGGGGGGAAAGACGCCGAAGTGGTAAAGGGAAAGGCCTGAGCAGGCGGGGACGGATAGTACTAACAGCCTTCCGGTAAGAAAGAGCAGAAAGAAGTCAGCCTTGGCAGGGTGTCTGAGCTGCGGCCGAGGAGAGGGTGTGGTCTGGCAGGGGAGGGGCTGCACGTGAGGCCCGCGGTGCGGGAACGAACCCCATCCCCAACCCCCCACCCACGGGCAGCCTCAGCAAAAGGGTAAGGATGACCCGCCCCGTCGCCTGAGCCGCGGCCCGCGTCTCACCTGTAGGAGCTGCCCGCCGCGCTCGCCACCTCCTCGCGGATTTGCCTGTTGAGGGCGTCCGCCGCTGCCCGCCCCTTGCCAGCCTCCAGGCCCGCGGCCTGGACCGGGGCCTGGGCGGCGGGCAGCGGCGTCTGCTCCGGCGCCTGCCCCTCAGCACGACGCAGCATCCAGGCGGGCCCCGGCTTCCTGCGCGTGTCGCGCTCGTCCGCCCCGGAGGGCTTTCCGGCGGCGGGGCCACCCGCTCCGCCAGGGGTAGCTTCCTGCTCTGGGGCCTCCGCGGCGGCCTGCGCGGGCCAGCGCTCCTGGCTCTGCGGCCGGCGCTTGGAGGCCCCGAGAATCGGCACGGAAGCCTGGGAGGACGCGGGGATCTGCACGGGCTTGGGGATCCACGGGTGGTCCCCGCGGCGCGGCAGCGGCCAGGCGCGGAAGTCCTTCTGGTACTGGGTCTCGCGCTCGAAGGGCGCGTCGGAAGGCTGGTACTCGCTGCGCGGCCGGCAGCTCGGCTCCGGCCGCTGCACCTTCCAGGCGCGGTAGTCCTGACGCATCACCGAGTCCGCGGGGCCTGCGCTGGAGGTGGAGCCGGAGCTCGGGCCGGGGCCGGGCCCGCTACGGCCGGGGGCAGCAGCCGCCTCGCGTTCTCCGGTAGGCCCGGGCGCCGGCCCCGTTGCCCGGGCAACTGCATCCAACTCGCCCTGGGCCGGCTGCGTCTCTATGGCGACCGCCCGCGCCGAGGGGGGCGCGTGCGCCGGCTGCGCCTGCTGCTGCTGTGGCGGCGGCGGCTGCGGGGCGCTGGGGGCCTCGGTGGCCTCCGAGTACTTGGTGAAAACCAGCGGCACGGCGATGTCCGCCTTGTCCAGCTGGTTCCAGAAGCGGGCAATGCAGCAGGCCCGCGTGATGCACGGCCACGCCATGATGCTAGCTGCAAGGCTGGCCTTCCCTCGTAATTTTTGTGGTTCTAAAGCAAGTCTCTGATCTTACTTCAGTCCCTCGGCCCTCGACCAGTCTGGTTCCCACTGTTTTTAACCTTGGTGGCCTGAGCTACCTCGCTCTCCTCCCTCAGAGAGCACCCAGAAAGGTCAAGCTATCGCTGAGATAAAGTCCGTAAAGTCCCCCAGATTACCGGCAGCAAACGCCTCCGGAAGCCGCCTGCAAAGGTCTTGGGAGCGCAGTCTGCTGCGGGCACCGATGGGTGAGCCACCCGGCGTCCCGGAGTCCCCGGGCGAGGGCGTCTGGGTCGCGCCCCTCCCTGCTGCTGCGGCGGCGCGCAGACCCCGGCCAAGCGAGGCGACGCGAGGCGAGGTGGCTGCGGGCTTAAGCCATGGCGTAGAGGAAGGAACGAGCAGGGTGGCCTCAGGGGCCACGGACGAGGCTCTATTCTCCCTCCCCGATGCGTCCCGTCTCAGCCGGCCACCTAGCAGGGCTTGGAGGTGATTCACCTCCAGCGGAGACCGAGCATTGCTGCAGCCGCTGCTCCCAATGATGCCGCAGCCACTGCCGCTGCCGTCTCTGCAGCAGGGAAGCGGCCCCACCCTTAACTACTGCTCGGCGACGGGGGAAAAAATCCAGGGAAGGCGCTGAGAGAAAGCGCGCTGCAGAAAAAAATCACCTGCTGTCGTCAGCGCGCGCTGCCGGGAGCTCGTTCCGTTCTTTCCCCTCCCCCCTGCGCTCTGGCAGCTCCTCCCTCCTCGGCTCCTAGGCAACAGCAGAATCTGGGGCCTGGGTGGCTTCAAGTCCCAGGCTGGTGACGACTGGCTGTCCTTAACGCTGGTCGCTTCTCCGCCGGGAGCCTCAGGCTCCTCTTTTGTAAAATGGAGCCAATCATGGAGGAGGGGGATTCAATTTTTAAAATATGAAGAATATCCCTAGTGAAATGTCTGTCCCAGAATAGACGCTTTTAAAAAAGAAAGCTGGTGTTATTGGCCAGTTACTGGGGGCGGGATTTGAACTCAATTTGGCTGGCTCCTGATTCAAGCACCAGTCAGTCATGCACAGACCTTGTTCAGATGTGTAGGGATGTGAGGGTTCCCAGGCTGGTGGGGCCCTGGCTGTTTCTTTATTAGGGGACCTTTGGGGAAAGGGTGTCTTAGAGCCTCCCAAGAACTACCAAGTCCCTATTCAGCCCAGAGGCCATACTGGGGAGAGCCAGGAAAAAGAAAATTCTTGGAATGGTCTTAAGTGTGGAGGTCGGGGGGGGGGGGGGGGGGGGGGATGGAAAGGAAACAAGGAAACAGTGCCCTAGGACAGGGTTGGGCCTGATGCACAGGGGCTTACTGGCATGTTCCTGACCCCTGGCTTTGGCTCTTCCTCTACCTAGGACGCACAGTAGACTTCGGAGTCCAATAGGCTTGATTGTTTCTGACACACTGTCTGTATCACTTGGGCAAGTTGGGTCATCCCTGGGCCTCAGTAGCCTCTTTTGTAGAATGGAGGAAATCAGAGCTATCTCAAAGTCGTTTTGTGAAGAGAGTTAAGGACTCAGAATGGAAGCTTTGAGTCAAATGAAGTCCACAGTGATTCAAATTCTGGCTTTTACATTCCTTAGCTGTATGGCCGTGGACATGTCACTGCACCTTTCTGATCTTTTATCTGTGAACAGGAGTACCAATTCTGAATTTGCAGGGTTGAGAATTAAAATGAGATAATGCACTAAAAATACTCATCACCATATCTGGTATATAGCAATGGCTTGATGAATGATAGCTATTAGTATTTAAAGGACCCACCCAGGAAAGCCTAGGTGGAGCTTTCCAAGCAGGCCAGCCACTTGGACACCTTCTTCAGGAAGACCTCTTGTTTTTCCTACTACCTTTTTGTCTCTCCTTGATGTCCCGCCATTTACATGCCCTGCATTGTTCTCTACTATTGTATCCCTAGCAACATTCACTAGCCTTCAGCTCTGTTTCTCTCCAAGACAGGCAGAGTTTTCAGCATCAAGTAAGCTGGGGGCATTGGTGTTTTTAGGGAAGAAAGTAATTTATGTGTTTAGATTGGGAACTGCAAAACACCACTGTGTTTTGTTTTGTTTTGTTTAACCTTAGAGTCAAACAGGATAGAAGACAACTCTGATTAATCAATTATCTATTGAACTTCCTCCTATTTGGGTCTTCGTCTTTTATGATTTGATTTGAGTCCCATAAATAAAATGATGCCTGGCACTGCTTTCCAGTCATTAGGAGATACATTTCTCAAAAAAACATAATCTGGTCTGACCCTCAATTCTGTGGAACTCTGTGGGATATGGCTGATGTCTTTCCAATAATGATTTTCAAGGCAACTAGAAATTGGAGGGGAGAACTGAGAGTTCATTGAGACTTTCCCTTTTTTTCATTTAGCAAGTCTCATCTCCTGATGCCCACTCTGTGCCCTGGGCACTGTGGAACACAAATGAATTCTAGCTCTGTGGGAGCCCTCAATTAGAGGGGTGTGTTATGGACAATTGGAAGACAGACAAATAATCGGCAAACAGTAGGGTCAGCATAACAGAGGTTCACTTGCAAGGTGCTGAATGAATGACTAAGGAGAGATGAGTAGAAGCTCTCCTATCAGAAGTGTAAGTAATTCCATTCCAGGCAACTTCATTATCAATATCACCTTATTCATTCATATTCATTCATTTGAATTTCTAAAACACATTCAGTGGTACATCCTTCTCGAACCATCCAGTGGCCCAAGAGATAAGTCTAATGGTTCTCTGTTACTATGGCTTGCTCAGCATCCATACTGATGACAACAGTACCTCATTATTTGACTTTTAGGGACCACTCCTTTCTTACTCATATGATTTGGATGGGATTAACCCTACTTAGCCCACCTTCCAAAGCTGACTATGTGACCCACACCTGTTACCAGGGCACTATGTCCCCCTGGCCAAAGTGACTAGCTTGTCCACATTGGGGCCATCAGGGGGAAATCCTAGACTTTAGCCAGAACTAATTGTAAGGAGGCACTCTCTTTTTTACAGGAATTGCTAAAATGAGAGACCACGAGAACAGAGTTGTTAGTGATCATCTCTGCTATCCCTGGGAGTGAGGGCTAGGAGGAGATCCCTGCCCAAGGTGGAAGCAAACACAGCGAAAATCAGAAGAGGACACAGGATTCTGGTAATGTCTATGAAGACTGCAATTTGTTTTCTGAAGCCCATTCTCACCTTCTTCTCTTTCAGAACAGAAGCCTCCAAGTTGTGGTTGGGCTCTTGGTCACCCAGCAAGAGACTGTGCATCAAAGAGCAATCATACAATGTCCCGGGTCACTTCCTTAAAGGAAGTTGCTTGTGTTCAACTTTATCTTCCTCCCTCCCCAAAGGGTAGAATGTGGGTAGTTAAAATGACTATGACTAGGTGGTTAAGAACATTCCGTTGCCAGGATTTAACCCTAGGTAGGGGAGCATAGCAGAACAAGATGGAAGAAACCTATCTTGGGAGACCTAATAGGATGCAGCTGCTTAACAGCCTCAGGCCATGTGATTGCTTCTCAAACGTTGTGTGAGAAAGGAAGAGCACTTCTCTCTAGTTTGAACCATGGCTTTCAAGATCTCCGTTTTCATTTATTAGTCATTTGAGCATTTGTATCTGGCCATGCTTAAACTAATTTGAGGGCTAAGAAAACAGCATTTTAATACTGGAAAGTAATAGGTCTGATGGGAGGGAATGATCATATTTTAATATTCTAAAGTCCTTATTTGTTTGTAAGGAGAGTGGAGGTACTGATGAGCTTATAACCTAAAATGCTGATCAACTTAAAAATGTACATTACAGGGACACCTGGGTGGCTCAGTCGGTTAAGCGTCTGCCTTCGGCTCAGGTCATGATCTCGGGGTCCTGGGATCGAGTCCCACATCAGGCTCCCTGCTCGGCGGGGAGCCTGCTTCTCCCTCTGCCTGCTGCTCCTTTGCTTGTGCTCGCTCACTCTCACTCTCTGACAAATAAGTAAAATATTAAAAAAATTTTTTTTAAATGTGCATTACAAGAAAGAAAAGGGAATACAGAAAACTTCATTAAGGCCAGAAAAAGGGTAAAAATAAGCAAAGGAAAAACACGGCAAATGGCAAAAACAATATAAAGTGGCATAAATATTTCCAAATATATTAGTGATAGGGGTAAATGTAAATAATCAAAACTTTTAGGGTAAAAGATAAAGAATGTCAGATTAGAGAAAAACACAAAACAAAGCAAAATGCAACCAGACATTGTTTTCATTAAAACATACTGACACATATAGGGCTTCTGGGTGGCTCAGTCAGTTAAGATTCTGACTCTTGGTTTCAGCTCAGGTCATGATCTCAGGTCTGTGAGATCCAGCCCTGCGTCACTCAGCAGGGAGTCTGTTTGAGATTCTCACCCTCTCCCTTTGCCTCTCCCCCCACTCGGGCATGCTTGCTTTCTCTCAAATAAATAAATCTTTTTTAAAAAACCATACTGAAACATAAACTGGGGGAAAATATAATGGGGAAAATATAGTAGAAAAATACTATAACCAGAAGAAAGCTGTACGATTACATTCCTATCAGGCAAAACTGGTCTTAAAACAAAAGGCATTACTGAGGATAAAAATGGTCATCACAGACAGGGGTGCCTGTCTGGCTCACTTGGTGGAGTATGCAACTCTTGATCTTGGGGTTGTGAGTTCAAGACCCACGTTGAGTATAGAGATTACTTAAAAATAAAATCTTAAAAAAAAATAATCGCATAGGGGTGCCTGGGTGGCTCAGTGGGTTAAAGCCTCTGCCTTCGGCTCAGGTCATGATCCCAGAGTCCTGGAATCGAGTCCCGCATTGGGCTCTCTGCTCAGCAGGGAGCCTGCTTCCTCCTCGCTCTCTGCCTACTTGTGATCTCTGTCTGTCAAATAAATAAATTAATAAAAAAAATCATCGCATAAAAGTAGAAGAAACATTTCATCGTACATAATATGGTTTGCACCTAACAATATAGCTTCAAAATATATACAGCATAACTTGGCAGAATTTTAAGAAGAAATACGCAAATTCATCATCATCGTTAGAGTTTTTTTAACATATCTAAATAACTTGTAAAGCAAACACATAAAATGTTGTTAGGAACAGAGAATATTTAAACAATAAAGTGGATCTAATGGACCCTGCACCCAGCAATTAATTAGAGAATATACATTCTTTACAAACGTATAAGGAATGTATAAAACTTGACCACGTATTAGGCCACAAAGTATATATAAACAAGTACCAAAGACAAACAAGTCCCTTTTTCTGGTGACAGTACAATGATATTAGGAACCAATAACATAAGATAGTCACAAACCTCCACATACTCAGAAGGTAAAATGCTTCAAAATTGATCATGAGTTTAAAAAGAAATTATACGGGATACTAGAAAATAATCAGGGCTGAAAGGAAACAAAAACACTGCGTAGCAAAGCTTATGAGCTACAGCTAAAAACAATATTTACACAGAAATGTGTAATCAAAATCATACTTTAGAAACAAAAACGAGTAAAAATACTCTAGTGATTAAACTCAAGAAGGGAGAGATAGATCAGAACAAACCAAAGCCAGCTGAAGGGGGAAAAATGAAAAGAAAATAGGCTATTAAATATCAATCAACCATATGTTAGAGACCGTCAAAAACTCCAAAAAGTTCTTCCTTAACTTAGATAAACTCTCTGACAGACTTATCCAGAAACAAAAACCAACAGACAAGGATTGTAAAGACAGATAGCTGTAGATACAGCAGATGACTGGCCAATACTAACAGTTACTTTCTGCTGATAAATTTGCAAAACCTTATGGGGTAGTTAACTTCCAGGATGGCCTACAATGGTCTTGACGTCCTGGTGGCCCAGCTTTGTAAAGTCCTCTCCCACACTGACTAGAGCTGACCTGTGTAACCATTAGGATCTCGTGAAAATGACTGCATTTGACTTTCACAACTAGGTCAGAAAATCCAATGTGGTTCCCTTTGGGCTCTCTCTCGGGGCTCTCACTCTGGGGCAGCCAGTCGCCATCTTGTGGATACTCAAGCAATGCTAGGGAGAGCTCCCTGTGCTGAGGGACTGAGGACTCCTGCTCTCCGCCACGTGAGTGACCCAAATTAGAGTGTATTTTCTGGACCCACTCAAACGTTCAAATAATTGCTGCCCTGGTGGACATCTTGACCACAACACCATATGAAGTTGAACCAAAAGTATACCCACTAGTCATTCCTGACCAGGAATCTAGGAATCGGACCCATAGAAACAACACGAGATTAAGAAATATTTCTTGTTATTGAAAATGCTAAGTTTGGGGGTAATCCATTTTAAATAGACTTTGTTTACATATTTATTTTAAATAGACTAATTTTTAGAGAGATTTTACGGTCACTGCAAAACTGAGCAGAAACCACGGAGAATTCCCCTCCACCCCTCTTCCTGTACCCACACAGCTCCCCACACCGAGCCCACAGTGGTGCCACATCACCCAAAGTCCGTAGTCTACATTAGCGTTTGCTCTTGGTGTTTTACCTTCTATGGGTTTTGAGAAATGTGTAATAACATGAGTCCACCATCATAGCATTATACAAAATCATTTTACTGCCGAAAATATCCTCTCTGCTCTTCAGACTCATCCCTACCCCCCTCCAACCCCTGGCAACCATTGATCTTCTTAATGTCTCCATGGTGTTGCCTTTTCCAGAATACCATACAATTGGAATCATACAGTATGGAGTCTTTTCAGATTGGCTTCTTTCACTTAGTAATGCACATTTAAGCTTCCTCCATGTCTTTATATGGCTTGATGGCTCACTTCTTTTTGGCATTCAACAATATTTCATTGGATATACCACAGTTAACATATCCATTCACTCAGGGATATCCTGACTTCCAAGTTCCAGAAAATATAAATAAAACCGCTATAAACATCCGTGTGTAAGTGTTCGTACTGACATAGATTTTCAGCTCATTTGAGTAAATACGAAAGAACATGATTACTGCATCGTATGATAAGGCTATATTTAGTTTTGTAAGAAACCGCCAAACTGACTTCCAAAGTACCATTTACATTCCCAGGAGCAGAGTGAGAATTCCTGTTGCTCCACAGCATTTGGTGAAGCCAGCATTCCAGGTTTTGGCTGTTCTAATAGGTGTGTAGTAGTATCTCATTGTTTTCTGAATTTGCATTTACCTAATCATGTGTGATGTGGGGCATCTTTTCTTATGTGATTTACTGTTTGTACATCTTCTCTGGTGAGGTGTCTGCTCAGGTCCTCTGCCTATTTTTAAATCAGATTGTTCATTTTCTTGCTGGAAATTTTTAGAGTTCTTACTCTATTTCAGATAATAGTCCTTTATCACATATGTCTTTTGCAAATATTTACTCCTAGTCTGTGGCTTGTCTTCTCCTTTTCTTGAATGGAGAACAGAAGTGTTTGATTTAATTTAATTTGATTTTTCAAAAGATTTTTCTTATTTATTTGAGAGAGCATTAGTGCACAAGAGCAGGGTGGAGGGACAGGAGGAGAGGGAGAAGTAGGCTTCGCATGCAGCAGGGAGCGTGATCTGGGGCTCCATCGCAGGACCCTGGGATCATAACCTGAGCCGAAGGCAGATGCTTATCCAACGGAACCACCCATGCGCTGTGGAAGTGCTTAATTTTAAATGAAATCCAGCTTACCAGTTTTTTCTTTAATGGATTGTGCCTTTGTTGTTGCATCTAAAAAGACACTGGCATACCCAGGGTCATGTAGATTTTCTCCTGTGTTATCTTCGAGGAGTTTTATAGTTTCCTGTTTTACATATAGGTCTATGATCATTAAGTTTTGTGAAAGGTTAACACCTAGAGCCTTTTCTTTAAATCATGTGGGTGTCTAGTTGTTCCAGCATCATTCGCCGAAAAGACTATCTTTTATTCCTGTGTTGCCTTTGCTCCTTTATCAAAGATCACTTGCATATATTCGTAAAGGTGCATTCTTGAGCACTGTCCTGTCCTATTGATCTAGTTGCCTCTTCCTTCACTGTACCACACTGTCCTGATTACTGCAGCTTTATAGTAAGTCCTGAAGTCAGGTAGCATCAGTCCTCCAACTTAGTTCTCTTTCAATATTGCGTTGGCTATTGTGGGTCTTTTGACTCTCTGTATAAATTCTAGAATAAGTTTATCAATATCCACAAAATAACTTCCTGGGACTTTCATTGGGATTGCATTGAAGTTTGGGGGTGATTTCTTAAGTGGCAAGAGAGAACTAACGCACTCAGGGGAATAAGTAAATCTTAGGGGCAAATATCTTACTAAAACTGATTTAAGAAGGAATAGAAAACCTGAATAATTCAATAAATTGAATCAGTAGTTAAAAATCTACGTGCAAAGGAAAACCAAACAAGATAAAACAAAATATGTGGTCTATTTGATTTTACAGGTGAGTCTCACAAAACTTACATAGAATAGACAATCTGTATGTTATGGTAAATTATTCCATTAAACAGAAAAAAGGGGGGAAACTTCCCATTCCAGTTTAGAAAGCCAATATAATAGATGTACCAAGACAAACTAGACAAGAATAATATGAAGAGGAAGAAATTATAAGCCAATCATATATACAAAGATCTTAAATGAAATGCTAGCAAACAATTCAGAATTGTACATAAGAATCATGATTTATCAACAATAAGTTATGTTTATAAAGCATGAACACTGATTCAATAACAGAAAATCTGTAGATATAATACTACATGCTAACAGATTCAATAGAAATATCACACAACCATCTCACATAGATGTATTTTGAGAAACACGATAAAAGTTCACACACTTTAATTAATTTTAAAAGCTCTTAACAAGGTAGAACTTCCTAGTATGTCACAGGATATATACCAAAAACCTACTAGAAATAGTATATTTTAGGCTTAAATGCTGGAAGCCTTCACTTTATCTTCAGGAACACAAGCAGAGGAGAGTTGATCCCAGTCATAAAGGTTGGGTAGGAAGGTCTAATGCATTTGGATTTCCAGTTATGAAGCTAAGTGAGATTTAGAGTCAAATACCTTAGTGCTTTTACTATGACTGGAATGACCACAGAAACAGGGATTATACCAAAATCATGAAATCTTTGTATCCCGGAATCAAAATAAAAGAATGAGAACCTTGGAATCATGTTTGGAGTCCTAGAATCTCAGAATAATAGAATGATACAGTTCTGTAATGATACAGTCCTAGAATCCTAGAATAAATAAATATTAAAATTCCTTGAGTCTGGGAATAATTTAATATGTTTCTGAAACTTTTTTTTCCCACTTACTGTTGCAGGCTAAAAAATTCTTCCTTATATTGAGCCAAAGTAGAAATTCTTGCAATTTCCATCTTGCCTCGAGACCCCAATAGACAGAATTTTAAAGTCATATTAAAAAAACAACTGTCATTTTCCCTGATCTTCTCTTCTCAGGATAAATATTCCCAATTTCTTCATTTAGTATGATACCTAAATATTATACTAAAGTCAGATACTTTGAGACTCTATAGATCTCCTGTTACTCATCAAATTTTTGTCCACAACTTTTAACAACCATTGATGGCTGTTGCCTGAGACAATTATTACTACTATGTTTGCCAAGTAAGTGATTTTCCAACTCCATTATTCTACATTTAGCCATTGGCATCTTGGTTTAGACCAGCATGGATTCATGAATTCTTGTTTTTTCCAATGGCGTTAATCTATTACTATAGCCCCTTTTATTTTGCTGCTCAAGCTGTTCCATCTATTTCTCAGTGGGAGCCCTGGGTGATCGCTCTGCAGTTCCCTTATATAAAATGACACAGGCATGTGTAAGTTCCAGAGGGAACACACACCCTGCCTTCCTTCCTCCAATGTTACCACCATGTGGAAAACCGTGAGCATGCATATTTCCACACATTTATTAATACATATGTACATACATGTGTATTTAGCATTAAATAAATAAATTCATGTGTATTAAACATATATGATTTGACTTTTTTCCTGAAGGGCGTCAAACTTTATGAAACCTTTACAATGTGCTTTTTCTCCTCACCAATAGGAATTTGAGATTAACCCATGTTGTACACCCAGGACTAGTTAGGCCATCATAACTGGTATCTAGCAGTGTGTTATATGATAAACCACTTAAAAAAAAATCTGTTCCTCCCCTGAGGAATAGTTAAATTGTTTCAACTTTTTAACTATTACAAATAGTACCACATATTTTTTCTTATGTGTGTCTCCATACCCCATGCCAGAGCATTTCTCTAGGATAAGTAACACAGAAGTAAAATTTCTAGGCCATACAATACGTGCCTCTTCCAAAAGTTGAAAAACAACTTGCTCTCCAAAGGCATTGTCCCATTTACACTCCCACCTGTGATATGTGAGAGTTCCTGTTTCTCAACGTCTTCACCAATATTTGGAATGTCTAGACTTTAAGACTTTTGCCACCCTGGTGAGTGTAAATGTTAAATTACGGGTGTTTAAATTTGAATATGAATAAGGTTGAGTACCTTCATTTGCTTATTGTCCTACTGGAGTTTTTGTATATTGCCTGTTCATATCCTTTGCCCATTTTTCTCTGTTAGGTTGTTTAAAGAATTATTTTATATGAATTCTTTATGCATGTTAATCACTCATGGTTTCTATGCATCGTGAAGATCTTCTCCCGTGTGTGGCTTAATTTTAATGTTGTTTATAGTATATTTTGACACACAGAGGTTTAAAATTTTAATGTAGTTAAATATGTTAGTCAAAGTTTATGCTTTCTGCATCTTTAAGAACTCTTCCCTGCCCTGCTAGTTATAAGAATATTCTCCTCTACCGCCTTTGGGAAGTTTTTATCCCTATATTTTCAACCTATCTTTTGTGCACCGTGTAAAGTTGTGTGGCAGGCTGCCCTTCTGCCCAACTTACAATATGCTCAAGTTATTTCAACATAGGTCCACCTTTCCCGACTTCCTTGTGGCCAGAAGTGGTCACTGAGGTGTAAGCAGAAGACTGCTAGAGATTTCTGGGAAAACATTGACTTAAGGGTGTTTTCCCTTCCACCCCCCTTTTTTCTTCTATTACTTCTTTTCTTAAAAATAGGCAGAGGCTAGAGGTGAATCAGTCCTTTGCCACTATGAGGTGACAATCTTAAATACAGAAGCTGCAAGCTAAAGACTGTGGAGGAAGAGACAGAAAGAACCTGGAGCAGGGGCATCTGGGTGGCTCAGTCTTGGTTGAGCATCCAGCTCTTGGTTTTGGCTCCAGTCGTGGTCTTGGGTGGTGATCTCAGGGTCATAGGATCAAGCTCCGAGTCAGGCTCTAAGCTCATCGGGGAGTTGGCCTGGGACTCTCTCCCTCTTCATCTGCCCTTCCCCCCCACTCATGCATGCTCACTCTCTTTCTCATGAATAAATAAGTTTAAAAAAACAAAACAAAAAAAGAAAGAAAGAGAGAAAGAACCTAGACCATTAATGACACTGGGGCCTGCTACACCAGTCTGCCTCTGGACTTTGTTGTTAACTTTTAATTTTTGTGATTGTTTTTCTTTCATTCGTATTTAGAATTCTTTTTATGAAAAAAAAGAAATCCATTTTTGGTTAGGCCATATTTAGGTGGCTTATAGCAGGATGCAAATCTCAATACAGAGAAGGACCTAGGGTTTTTTTTTTTTTTCCATATAAACACCCAATTCTTTTTTTTTTTTTTAAATTAGAGAGGTTACAGTTGACACACGATGTTACATTAGTTTCAGGTGTACAACATGTGATTCCATACTTCTATACATTATGCTGTGCTCACCGCCGAGTGTAGCTACCTGCCTTCCGTCACCATAAGACACATGCCCATTCTTTAAGCATGTTTGAAGTTTATCTTTTCCCCACTGATTGAAAAATGCTTCCTCTACTAGATAATGAATTTTCATATGTATGTGGCTGTGTTTCTAAACTTTACATTCCGTTTTATTAGTCTGTTTATTTACCCCATCCAATGTTATAGTCTAAAATTATTGTAGGTCTCAATACCTGGTAGGCAAACCTCTCTTCTTCCTCTCATTTTAGGTTGTCATCCATTTGTTCACAAATATTTTTTGAGCACCCACCAGGGGCCAGGCACTGTTCCAGACTCTGGGGTACGGAACTGAACAAGATAGATAAACATCTCTATGGTCATAGAACTTTCATTGCATTGGAAGTGCTGCCCTTAATCCTTCCATATGAACCTCTGAATCAGCTTGTCGAATTCTTTGGAAACTTTTATGAGAACAAAAAGCCTTATGAGATGTTTTCTGAAATTGCACTGAATTTGTTTAGTCTTTAAGAGGAATTCCCATTGTGGGGATTTTGAGACTTTCTACTCATGTAGAGATGACAAAACTCAGTTTATTGAGTTCTTTTATGTTCTTTTGTCATGGTTTTTATTGTAACTGGAAATAGCACTGTGTTCTCCTTTTTATTTTTAAATAATTATAAACTTAAACAAGTTGCAGAAACACTACAGAGAGGCCCCTGTAGCCACCACCTCCATTCTCCCAGTGGTAACACCTCAAATACATACAGTATGTTACCAAAACGAGGAATTTTACACTAATACCACATAATTAACTCGACTACCTTGCTTGGATTTCACCGGTTTTTGCATGCACTCATTTTTGAACACGCCTTCATGCAGAGTTCTACATCTTATCACGTATATGGATTTGTATAAGCACCACTGCCATCAAAATACAGGACTGTTCTATCACCACAAAAGATCTCTCTCTTGCTACCTCTTCATTATCACACCCTTCCTTGATTTCCCTGGTTTCCTTGGCAACCACCAATCCATTCTCCATCTCTAAGCTTTTGACATTCTAGAACATCATTAGCTGGAATCATATTGTGTGTAAGCTTTTCTTAGCACAATTGCCTTAGAAGTCACCCAAATTGTTGCGTACATCACCACTTTGTTCCTTTTTATTGCTGAGGTATTATTCCATTGTGTAGACAAACTTCATTTTGTTTAACTGTCCACCTACAGAAGGACATTTGGGTTGTTTGCAGTTTGGGGATATTGCCAATAAAGGTGCTGTGAAGACGCATGTAAAGTTTTTCTGTGAACGCATTTTCACTTCTCTAGGATAAGTGCTCAGGAGATATCTCAGCGTATTTTTAGCTTTATAAGAAACTGCCATCTACTTTCCAGAATGGTTCCGCCATCTTGCATTCTTACCAGCAGTGGAGGAAAGATCCAGGTCTGGACTTCCTTGCCAGTATTTGGTATTACATTTCTTTTTTATTTTAGCCACTCTGATACGTGGGCAGCAGTATCTCATCACGGTTTTAATTTAGTGTCACCCTAATGGCTACTGATGTTGAACATCTTTTCATGTGCTCCTGTGAACTGACATATTTTTAAATGTCATCTTTTATTATAGTCATACACAGCAGGACTGTTGAATTTTTGCATGTATTGATCTCTGTTTATCAACCATACTCAACTTTCTAATTAGTTTTAATAGTTTATAGATTTATCGTTCACCAAAAATGACAACTGTGTCTCCTTCTGTCTGATTTATATCTCTCATTTCTTCCTCTTTCCCAGTTGCTCCTAATGTGCCTCTAGAATTATTGTTCCCGGCTTCTACGGGAACATTTCCAGTATCTCACCATTAAGCATGATGTTGACTTTTGGCACACAATATTCAGAAACTATCTATTTGCTCCGATTTTACTAAGAAATTTTTTAAACATCCAGAATAGATGGTGAATTTATCAAATGTCTTTTCAGTCTCTTCAGACATGCTCATATCTTTTTCACTTTGATTTTTCAACATATGTAATTATTACATAACTTATTACTATCAAACCGTTCTTGGCTTTTTTGGTATAATGTCAATTTTTTGTGGTGTGTTGTTCTTTTAAAGTGTTTCAGAATTTTACTTACTAAAACTTTAAAGATTTTTTTTTATGGATACTTACAAAGCAGCTGAGTCTGCTTCCTTTTTGCTGTGCCTTTGGGGGCGGGGGGCGGGCGGTGGTGGGCACCAGAGCTATGATGACTCTACAAAAAGGATTTGGAGGATGCTTTCCTTTTCTATGCACTGTAATGGTTTAAAAGGAATTGGAGTTAACCTTTTCCTAATGGCTTGAGATAACTCACTTGTGAATCATCTGCACCTGGGGCTGTTGGGGTGGGGTGGGGGAAGCTCTTTGCCTACCTGCCAGAGGGGTCATGTCATTCCCTTGCTTGAAACTCTTCAATGGCTTCCCACTTCCCCTAGAATAAAATCTGACTCCTAGCCATGGCCTTCAAGGCCCTGCTTGACCTGGTTCCAGTCTGTTAACACCTCCTCTCCTATAGTCTCCTGCTGTTCACAGCGCTCCAGCCACATCTGCCCCCCTTTTCTGTTCCTGAAACACACCAGGCTCTTTCCAGCCCAGGATGCTTTGCACTTGCTGGTTCCTCTGCCTAGAATGTTCTTTCAGCTCGTATACTGAGTGGCTTATTCTCATCCTTTGGGTCCTGGTTAATATTAAATCTTCAAACAATCCCTCCCTCTCCATCTTATCTAGTGTGATATCCCTTAGTTCTCTTTCGTTATTCTATGTATTTCCTTACAGTATCACTCATTTTGCTCTGGAATTACCTTGTTAACTTCTTACTTGCCTGTTGTCTTCTAGGCTATCTTCCACCCCACTGTTGACTGTGAACTCCTCTGAGTTCCTGCAGAAATGTGTCTGTCTTATTCATACTGTTTCCATTCTCTAGAACTGTGCTTGGCATGTAGCAGACAGCCCAAAACACACACAAGTACAAGATATTGTTGACTCAATGAACGAATCAGAGGACCTGTGATGGGGACCTTGGGAAGAATAGCAGCAATATCGTCAGACAAGAAATAAGAGATCAGCTAGGTGGAGTTTAGGTTTGTACTGGTTCAGTTTTACATGAAAGCAAAGGAGCCAAGTGGAAAGCTCTGACAGGCATTTGGTGATATGAGTGGGGTGAACTGGAGAAGGTTACAAATGTAGATTTGAGAGTTTTCCTTAACCACCTGTTAGTGTACTTAATCACTCACCCACTGATTCACATGTCTCTTCATTCATCTGTCCATGCGTCCATGGACAGATGAATTATATCACAGTAGAAAAAACATAGGCATTAGAGTCAGAGTGACCACACTTTACCTCTCAACCCTGCTTTTTTCCAGCTGGGTGATTTTGGAGAAATGATTTACTCTCTCTGGGCCTCAGTTTTCTCCCCGGAAAATAGATACTAACCTCAAAGGCATGTAGAGTAGATCCTGCCAGATACATAGTAGACACTCATAGATGAGGGCTGAATGGTGGTTATGATGGTGGTGTTGGTGATGGCCATGGTGGTGTTGGTGATGGTGGTGGTAGTGGTGATGGTGTTGGTGTTGGGGATGCTGGTGTTGATGGTGATGATGGTGGTGGTGGTAGGGATGGTGTTGGGGATGGTGGTGGAGTTGGTGATGGTGGTGTTGTTGATGATGTTAGTGGTGGTGTTGGTGATGGTCATAGTAGTGGTGATGGTGTTGGGGATGGTGGTGTTGATGGTGGTGGTGGTGGTAGGGTTGACAGTAGTGATGGTGGTGGTGGTGGTGATGATGATGACGGTGATGGTAACTGGAAGACAGTTTAGAAAATTTACTTCTTGCTTCTCGAGCAGTATTTTTGACCTAAATTTCTTGAAACATTGCCCCTGGAATTGAGAAAGCCACATGAAGTTTTGGTGGAGAGTGGAAGGGTGGGCCAAGTTTGTGTTGCCATCTTTTATAGTTTTGATGGAAGCTGGATACCAGCCATCTGCTTTCTGCAAGGAAAATGCATTAGCCACAATCCATTATATTGGTTTGCTGACTCAGAATCTTTCATGATGACTGCTTAAATTAAGTAATTATATTCTTTTTTTCTATTTTAAAAAATATGCCTTCATGCTGGCCTTAAATAGTAGGGTCAAGTGCAATGGTCAAGGGAAGCAGTGTTTAGTTAGAATCAACATTCTCTTGATGAATATGGGGGACTGTGGCTTGAAACTTGACCAAGAGGAGCCACATTCTGCCTTCTACCTCTCTGCAGAGTGGTGGAGCACTGGTTATACTGAAAGTAGAGAAGGGGGAGCACAGCCTGTCAGGAAAAGATAAAGATTTCTGTCAGGCAGGCCTTAAATAGTGTAACCTGCTTAAAGCACCCAGCACGGTGCCCAACACACATCAGCTTTGTGGTAAATAGACCTCTCACCCATTTTCCCCCACCAGATTGGCATCCTGGTGCCCTGGTGTCAAGGACCACCTGAAAAGGGAAGGAAGCCAGGGCACGGATGGCCAAACTCAGTGCCTGGTCAGACTATGGGTTCAGAAATGGCTGTAGAGGGGTGCCTGGGTGGCTCAGTCTGTTAAGCATCTGCCTTTGGCTCAGGGTCCTGGGATGGAGACCCACATTGGGTTCCCTGCTCAGAAGGGAGCCTGCTTCTCCCTCTCTCCCTCTGCCTGCTGCTCCCTCTTCTTGTGCTCTCTCTCTGTCAAATAAATAAAAATCTTAAAAAAAAAAAGAAAAGAAATGGCTGGAGAGAAGGAAGCTAGTCTTTATCAAGTGCCTACAGACTGCCAAACATTGTGCTAGTGGCTTCGTGTTTGATCCTCATGAGGATCATGAGTTAGTAGTATTCAGCTCATTTTGCCAATGAGGAAATGAGTGTGATTTACCCCCAATCATGGGACTAATTCAAAACCTAGCAATCCAAGCCTTTCTCACCCCAAAACCTCCACTCATCACAATACCATCCTGTGAGGTTGGAATAGTGGGGGAACAGGGTATTAAAAAGGAGACTGAGGTGTGGGAGAGCCAACAGCTCTGATCTCTCACCACTTAGTCTGCTCAGGGCCTTCAGTTCTTCGAGGAGATAAACTTCAAGAGATCTAGGTCTGAGGGGTGACTGGGTGGCTCAGTCAGTTATGGGTCTGCCTTTGGTTGAGGTCATGATTTCAGGGTCCTGGAATGGAGTCCTGCTTTGGGCTCCCTGCTCAGCAGGCAGCTGCTTCTCCTTCTCTCTCTGCCCCTCCCCACTGTTCATGTACACATGCTCTCTCTCAAATAAATAAATAAAATCTTCAAAAAAAAAAAGAGAGAGAGAGAGAGAGAGGAAGAGCTAAATCTGAAACAGAACTCATGGAGTGGGGGCAGGGTAGACAGGAGGGTGTAAAATGGAGGCAGCAGATGCTCAGAATTTTCCAGATTTCCTCCCCACCCAAAGCCTCTTTCCCCCTTGTTCTCACCACTCTGTGGCAAAGCAGGAGTGGCCTTGATGCCTGTCTGTGTGTATGTACGTGTGTGTGTGTGTGTGTGTGTGAGCTGCTGGGAGCCCTCTGACCCCAGCCACCCAGCTCAGCTGCACGCTCAGCCCTAAGCTCTTTGGAAACCCAGGCCTCTTGGCAGAGATTCAGGGATATTTTAATGGTCTCATGGCTTCATGGCTTAGGACCCCTGAAACTTTCAAGAGCTTACACCAATATTTAAGCCTTGGGAAGAAAACTACATTGACTCCAAAATGTGAGCATTTTGGAACAGCAACATCAAAATTAACAAACATTGAATTAAAATGTCTACAAAGGCAGTATTATGCCAATTAGTCATGGGTAACCCAAATCAATTCTTATGTACTTATAATAACCATAGTTAAGTTACAAAGCAAAATGAATAATTTTCACAAAACTCAAAATTACAAAAATCCTTTTCAAAATGTCTACTGCAGTACACGGTATTTGGCGCAGGAGAAGTTTATAACGCTTCTCCTGATGAGGATGGGACTTGAGTCTAGGAATGCCTGAGGACTTGGCTGGCCTCGCAGTGCAGGGTCCCTTTGGGTCACAGAGGTTGTCACAGAGGAAGGAAGCTGCAGCCCATCTCTTGGTGGACCCCGGGAGCACCGTTCAGTAGGCTGGGACATGCGGGGGAGGGGGGTGGTGGGCATCTGCCTACAGCTGTGGTCTGTCCTTTACTCTGCCGGAATCAGGAAAGTAACACGCTTCCATGCAGCTTCTCACAACGCCCCCTGGTGGCTACTTGTGGAAAAGGAGCTGGCTGGGGCCTTCCTGGTGGCAAAAAGACCAGGGATGAGGCTGGAGCAGGGTCCAGTGAGGAGGTGTTGGGGGTCTCTGGGTGTACCAGGGGCAGTGGAGACAGAGGAAGAAGATGGATTTGAGAGATGTGCCTAAAGCTGATATGACAAGACTTTCTAAATAACTGGATGTGGAAAGAAGGAGAAGGAAGAGTTCTGGGTAGTGTCAGCGTCCTGGAGGGGAGGGTCGTGGTGCCAGTGGTGGCCAGGGAATGTGGAGGAGCACCTGCTCAGGAGATGCTGATGTCAGTTCACGGCATGCAAACATCCAGGATGCAAAGTGACATACTGGCTTCACGAGGGGGGTCCTAGGTGAAGGCACAGATGAGGGCACCCAGCCGGGTCCTCTGTTTCACCAGAGGACCATAAAGCCCTGCCCTTTCATCTGGGGCTTCCCCTCCTACACCACCGGCTCATTCCATGCACAAGACCTCTGCTGAAGTTCAGCTGATGGAGAATGAGACATGGATGAGGGGAGCTGTGCTGCGAGGTGGAAGGGCTCCCCATCTCAAGTGATGTGGGTCTCTGCTTCTGCCTGGTGGGTGTGGGGGGGCAGAGCAAACCTCGTGGTAGAGGTGGCTTTTGAATGGAATCTAGAAAGCTGGGTGGGGTACATATGGGAGAGAATCTTCTAGTACAGAGAAGAGCATGCTGGCTCATGGAACCCAGATTATATATTTTTTTTAGAGAGAGGGGAAGGGGCAGAGGGAGAAGGAGAAAGAGAATCTTAAGCAGGCTCTATACCCAGAGTGGAGCCAGACCTGGGGTTCGGTCTCACGACCCCAAGATGATGACCTGAGTCAAAATCAAGAGTCAGATGCTTAAACTGAGGCACTCAGGTGCCCCTGGAACCCAGATTATTAGCTAAGGGTTTTGCTATGGCTGTTGGGCACAGCAAGAGAAAAGAAAAATTTCAGAACCAAGACTTATTGAACCCCCGCAAGGGGCTGTGTTAGTTTCCTATCTCTACCGTAACAAATTGCCGCAAAGTTGGTGGTTTAAAACAACACAAGTGTATTCTCTTCCAGTTCTACACATCAGAGGTCTGAAATCAGTCTCACTAGGCTAAAATCAGGGCATCAATTGACAAGATGTGTTCCTTCTAGAGGCCCTGGGGCAGGGGGGATCTGCTATCTTTGCTTTTCAGCTCCTCATGGCTATCCATGTGCCTTGGCTTGTGGGCCTTCCTCTGTGTTCCAAGTTCACTCCAGTCTGCATCTCCATCATTTCCTCTCCTTCTCCCGGGACACTCGCCCCTGCCTCCCTCCTACAAGGGCCCTTGTGGTCATATTGGGTCCACGTGGATAATACAGAATAATCCAGGATAATCACAAACTCCTTCATAAACACACCTGTTCAGTCCCTTTAGCCTCATGCTCAGTATCTGGGGGTGACATTGTGGTCATCTTTGGGGGCCATTAATCAGCCAGTAGTGCCCAGCATGTGTGTCATCACCAGGACATGGGGAACCACACTCAGACCCTGGGAGCCTATCTGGTCTAAGGCCCTGGCTTTCAGTCCCTATTCCTGGCTGACTGCTGCCTTTCCTGTGCAGAATCTGGCCACTGCCCCTGAGCTCAGAGACTGCTTAGTTTCCAATTAAATTGTCTTCCAAACAATTAGGCAGACAAGGTTGGGGACAGTAGGGATAAACAGACCTAAATGGACTTCTCAGAGCCTTCTCCATGCTGTGTACTCTGACCCTCTAAATTCAATTCATCATGAAACTTTTCTGAGATAGTAATGTTCTGCAGAACACTGTTTGGGCAATGCTGCATAGACCAGACTAATTCCTGGGGTGTTCATCCTGAAGAAAAGAAGCTTCAGGGGAGTAGGTCCTCCTTCAGCTCTCTGAAAACCCAAGGGTGGAGGAGAAAGCCTTAGGTCCATGTTCCTTTATTCAGTAAATGCACCTTGTAAGGGCGAGGTGCTGGGATAGATTGGTGAATTATAGAACCATGTTTCCTGCCCAAAAGGAGCTTACCACTATGTAATAGATAGACATAAAAGATTATTGTTTTGGGTTTACTTGTTTGTAAAATGTTAAAGATTATTGATCTCGGTACTACCTCTTGAGATCAGGGCTGTGGAGGAAACATCCAGAATGCAAGGAGAGGGAAGAACGTGTGGTGTCATTTAACCAAGAGCTGAAGGCGGAGGACACAGGAATGCAGAGGCTGGGGAGAGAACACTCCAGGCGAAGGGGACAGCATGAGTAGAGTCCCCAGGTGGCAGGGGATGGCACAGTTAAGGGAGTGAAAGGATGAAAGGGGAGCAGTGTGGCTAAACCACAGGCACCGGGATGGAGAAGAGGAGAAGTTTGGCCACAGAAGCTACTGGAGAGACCAGATCACATAGACACCTGGGGGGCAAGGTGGAGAGTTTGAAAGGCACCTGTAGTTACTAAGTGGGGAGTCCGCATAAGAACAAGGACAACAATAGCATTGAAGATTTGCCTAAGTCCTGCTCCTACCTTGTTCCCATTGATCAGAGGAGTGCCTGGTAAACAGCGCAAGCCTACCCAACAACTGTGTGCCCGGTGAGGAAACCAGGAAGAGGAGGAGGAACATCAGTCCAGAGTCCAGAGCCGTGCCTGCAGCTGACGGTCTGGGAGATGGAGAACGGAGATGGGACACCGAAGCGGGAGGTGTTTTGGAACGAGATGTGACAGGAGTTGCTGATGGGCGAAGCTGAGCGGCCAACTAAGGGAGGAATCTAGAACGTCTCCTGGGTCTCTGCCCCCAACAACAGGCAGATGATGTGCCGTTTTCTGCGCCGGGGAAGAGGGGCAGAGGCGAAGGAGTGCAGCATGGGGACGGGGCGGGCAAGAGAACTGGGAGCCCACACCCGAACGCGCCAGCTGTGAGAGGCCTTCGGGACGCGTGAGTGCAGACGTCAGGTGGCCGTCTGGAGCCCAGAGGAGAGGGGAAGGTGGAAGGGGCAACCACATCCCGAGCTAGGTCAGCCAGAGAGAGTGTGAATGAAGGGAGAAGAGGGCCAGGGCCTACATGCATCCCAAACGGTCTGAAAATCCACAAAACCCAAACCAAATCAACCAAACAAGCGAGGTCACGTTCATGTGATGAGCTGGAGAAACCTGTCTAGGCCCTCTCGGTCTGTTTCCTCCTCTGTAAAATGAGATACTAAATCTTCCTCATAGAACAAGACCCCAAAGCACCAGAAACACAAGTAGGGGCTCAACAGATGACAACAGCCCTAGGAGGCCTCTGAATTCTACATCCTTGTCTACGACAAGGCCAGGAAAGGGTTCTCCAGCCAAAGCCAGCAGAATTCGATCCCTTAGCGGTCTCACTGAGTCAGTCCCCCTCACAGCTCTGCCTGTTCTCCAGGCTTCTCCAGAACACTGGTGGGCCCTGACCTGGGAGGGAAGTCCACGCTGCTGCTCAGAATGACCACCAGAGGGAGCACCTCTCCTTCTCTTCCTCTTTGCCCCACTCCCCAACTTCCTTTTTCCCTCTTTTCTTTTACCTGTACCTCTAGCCCCATCTCTATTGTGTAGATGTAGAAAGTGAGGCCCAGGGAGGTCTGTGCTTCCTTAAAGTCACCTAGGGAATGAGGAGAGAGCAGGGACCCACTCATACAGCATACAGCCCGCGGCACAGACTCTGACCAAACTGCCAAAAAAGGGTTCCTTCACCGTCTGCTAAAGGCAAGAGGCCATTAGAATAACAGAACAGGTAGGGCCTTGTCCACATGAGTGGGACTAAGCAGCCAGCATCCACAACATTCTGTAGTCCCCCCATAGCACTTAGCTTTGGTCCCAGGTCAGTTCAATTCTTTCTAGTTAGGCAATTCAGCCTGCTGGGTAAGAGCCCTGAGGCATTCAAGGCCTTTTACCAAATGGTCCTAATTCAACTCCTAATTCCATGCTTGCCCCCCTCCAGTCCCCCAACACTTTATGTTTCAGATATTTTCATTCATTCATTCTTCATTCATTCAATAAATATATGAGTGTCTACTGTGTGCCAAACCAAGAGAATCTTGCCCCTCACAGGCACCACAGAACAAGGGGAGGGAGCTATCACTGGAGCCTGGGGGAATGGGTATAAGGAGTGGGCTATCTGACAGGAGCTAAGGGGAGGGATGCAGCCAACCCATGGAGATCCAGCAGGGAGGGACTGGAAGAAGCACCTTTGTTGATGAGGAACATAGGGGACCAAGAGAGTGTGTGGCTCAAAGATAGGCAGGGTGCTGAGATCTTAGTGTTAAAATTAAGAGAGAGGAGGAAACAATAAGAAAGAGTCAAATGGAAACACTAGGACTCAAAAACAGAGATGAAGAACCTTACTGAGTTCATCAGAAGACTCAACACATCCAAGGATAGGACCAATGAACTTGACGATAGGTCAATAAAAGTTACCCAAACTGAAACACAAAGAGAAAAAGGAGTAAAAACAAACAGAATGAGCTTTCAAGAGCTGTACAATATCAGTCCAATATCCATGTAATTGAAATCCCAGAAGGAGAAGAAATAAAAGAGCAGAACAAATATTTGAATATATAGGTTGAACATTTTCCAAAAATAATGAAAGATATGAAACCATAAACTCAAGAACATAGAGTGAGGGACGCCTGGGTGGCTCAGTTGGTTAAGCGGCTGCCTTCGGCTCAAGTCACGATCCCAGCGTCCTGGGGTCGAGTCCCACATCCTGCTCCTTGCTCGGCAGGGAGCCTGCTTCTCCCTCTCCCTCTGCCTGCCTCTCTGCCTGTGCTCACTCTCTCTCTCTAACTAATAAATAAATAAAATCTTTTTTAAAAAAAAGAACATAGAGTGAAAAATCTAGACACTTTATATTAAAACTGCTAAAAACCAAAGGTAAAGTGAAAATCTTGGAGGCAGCCAGAGAAAGAGAGACATTATAGACAGAGGAAGAAAGATAAGAGCTGAACACAATAAAGAGCTGAAAGGGAAAAATTATCAACCCCAAATTCTATTACCAGTGAAAACAGCTTTCAGAATTAAAAAATAAATACAGATTTTAGCCAAACAAAAGCCAAGAGAATTAATTCCAGCAGACTTGTGCTATAAAAAACATTAAAGGAAGTTCTTCAGGCAGAAGGAATATGATACCAAGTAAAGCTTGGGTTTATACAAAGAAATGAGGAACTCCAGAGGCAGTAAAAATAAAGACAAATACAAAATACTTTCAGGGCTTTCCAGGTACCCAATCCTATCATCGGCAAGGGATAGACTTATTCTATTTCTTCCTAATTCTTGTGCTCTTATTGATTTCTCTTCTCTACCTGCTTTGTCTACTGCCTCCAGTACAATGCTGACTAGTAGAGGTCCTATTCACTTTATTGCTGATCTTAGCAGAAATGTCTCTAGTATTTCTCTGTTAAGTAAGATTCTAGCTTTAGGAACAAAGTATATATTTTATTATACTAAAAAGACACATCACTTCCATTCTATGCTATATTTTGTTAAGAGCTTTTTCAGCATCTATGGATATAATCATGTAATTTTCCTTTTAAATCTATTAGTTTCAGGAGTCCAAGATGGCGAGGAGTAGGAGACCTTAATTTCGTCTGGTCCCAGCAATTCAGCTAGACAGTTATCAAACCACTCTCTGCAAACTCAACTGGAGATCGAAGAAAAGAAGCAGCAAACTCAACTGGAGATCGAAGAAAAGAATAGCAGCAACTCTATGCACAGAAAAGCATAGGGATAGAGGAACATATCTCAATATCATAAAAGCCATATATGAAAAGCCGATAGGGAATGTCATTCTCAACGGGGAAAAACTGAGAGCATTTCCCCTAAAGTCAGGAACATGGCAGGGACGTCCACTATCACCACTGCTGTTCAGCATAATACCAGAAGTCCTAGCCTTAGCAATCAGACAACAAAAAGAAATAAAGGGCATCTGAATTGGCAAAGAAGTCATCAAACTCTCATTTTTGCTGATGACTTAATACTCTATGTGGAAAACCCAAAAGACACCACCCCAAAACTGCTAGAACTCATACAGGAATTCACAAAGTGGCAGGATATAAAATCAGCACATAGAAATCATTTGCATTCCTGGACACCAACAATGAGACAGAAGAAAGAGAAATTAGGGAGTCAATCCTATTTACAATTTTACCCCAAACCATGAGATACATAAGAATAAACTTAACCAAAGAGGCAAAGAATCTGTACTCAGAAAACTATTGAACACTCATGAAAGAAATTGAGGAAGACACAAAGAAATGGAAAAACATTCCATGCTCATGGATTGAAAGAACAAATATTATTAAAATGTCTATGCTACCTAGAGCAATCTACACATTCAATAGAATTTCTATCAAAACATCATCAACTTTTTTCACAGAAATGGAACAAATAGTCCTAAAATTTGTATGGAACCAGAAAAGACCCCAAATAGTCAAAGGAATGTTGAAAAAGAAAACCCAAACTGATGGTATCACAATGCCACACTTTAAGCTCTATTACAAAGCTGTAATCATCAAGACACCATGGTTCTGGCACAAAAACAGACACATAGATCAATGGAACAGACTACAGAACCCAGATATGGACCCTCAACTATATGGTCAACTAATCTTTGGCAAAGCAGGAAGGAATATCCAATGGAAAAAATGTCTCTTCAACAAATAGTGTTGAGAAAATTGGACAGCCACATGCAGAATGAAATTGGGCCATTTCCTTACAACATACACAAAAATAGACTTAAAATGGATGCAAGACCTAAATGTGGGATAGGAATATATCAAAATCCTATAGGAGAACACAGGCAGCAAACTCTTCAACCTCAGCCACAGCAACTTCTTGCTAGATACGTCTCCAAAGGCAAGGGAAACAAAGGCAGAAAGGAACTATTGAGACTTCATCAAGATCCAAAGCTTCAGCACAGCAAAGGAAACAGTTGACAAAACCAAAAGACAACTGACAGAATGGGAGAAGATACATGTGAATGACATATCAGATAAAGGGCTAGAATCTAGAATCCAAAATCTATAAAGAACTTATCAAACTCAGCACCCAAAGAACAAATAATCCAATGCAGAAGACATGAACAGACAATTCTCCAAAGAGGACATATAAATGGCCAACAGACACATGAAAACATGCTCACCATCACTCAGCATCAGGGAAATAGAAATCAAAACCACAGTGAGAAACCACCTAACACCAGTCAGAATGGCTAAAATTAACAAGTCAGGAAACAACAGATGTTGGCAAGGATGTAGAGAGAGGGGAACCCTCCTGCTCTGTTGGTGGGAATGCAAGCTGGTGCAACCACTCTGGAAAACAGCATGGAGGTTCCTCAAAAAGTTAAAAAATAGAGCTACCCTACAACCCAGCAATTGCACTACTGGGTATTTACCCCAAAGATACAAATGTAGTGATCTGAAGGGGCACCTATACCCCAATGTTTATAGCAGTATTGTCCACAATAGCCAAACTATGGAAAGAACCTAGATGTCCATCAACAGATGAGTGGATAAAGAAGATGTGGTGTGTATACACATATAGGAATATTATGCAGCCATCAATAAATGAAATCTTGCCATTTGCAATGACATGGATGGAACTAGAGGGTATATGCTAAGCAAAATAAGTCAATCAAGAAAGACAATTATCAAAAAATAAAAAATAAAAAATAAAAAATAAAAAAAAAGAAAGACAATTATCATATGATCTCACTGATACATGGAATTTAAGAAACAAAACAGAGGATCATAGGGGAAGAAAATTAAAAATAAAACAAGATGAAACCAGAGAGGGAGAAAAACCATAAGAGACTCTTAACCATAGGAAACAAACTCAGGTTTGCTGGAGGGGAGAGGGAGGGAGAGAAGGGGTAACTAGGTGATGGTCATTAAGGAGGGCATGTGATGTAATGAGCACTGATTATTATGTAAGACTGATGAATCACAGTCATGTGCCTCTGAAACCAATATACATTATATGTTAATTAATTGAATTTAGATAAAATGTTTTTTAAAAATCTATTAATCTCATGTATTGTATTAATGACTTCCCTAATCCCACCTGTTCGTGATATATGTGATGGAATGTTTTCTAGTATTTTCTAATATAAAATTTCTAGTATTTTATTTAAATGCTTTGTATTAATATTCATAAGCAATTCAATAAATTTATAGTTTCTTTTTCATGTGCTGCTTTCTAAAAAATTAGCTAAATATCCATGTTATACTTGCTATATCAGAAAGAATTTGAAAGTTTTTGTTCATTTCAAAAGGTTTGAAATAAATCACGGAGCATTGGAGCTACCTAGCCTTTAAAGATTTGGTCAATGTGGAGTGTTTTGTGAGGAAATTCCTTGATAATTTTCTCTGCTTCTTCTATGAAAATTAATCTGTTTAAGTTTTCTATCTTTAACTGGGTCATTTTGGTAAATTATATTTTCTAGGAAACTATCAATTTCATCCAAGCATGCAAATCTATTTGCATTGAAGTTTGCAACATCATTTCTTTTGAATTTTAAAATTTCTTCTGTTTCAATTATTTCTCCACTATCCTTTCTCATTTTGTGTTTGTGTGATGTGCCCCTTTTCTTCTTGATTCATCAGCTGGTAATTTGTTTATTTCATTGATTTCTTTAGAAAACACATTTTTTTTAATTTAATTTTTCTGTGTGTGTTCCGAAATTCATTGTTTATGCACCACACCCAATGCTCCATGCAATATGTGCCCTCCTTAATACCCACCACCAGGCTCACCCAACCCTCGCCCCCCCCCAAAACTCTCAGTTTGTTTCTCAGAGTCCACAGTCTTTCATGGTCTGTCTCCCCCTATGATCTCCCCCATCTCACCTCTTCTCTCCATCTCCCCATGTCCTCCATGTTATTCCTTACGCTCCACAAGTGAGTGAAACCATATAATAATTAACTCTCTCTGCTTGACTTATTTCATTCAGCATAATCTCCTCCAGTCCCATCCATGTTGATAGAAAAGTTGAGTATTCATCCTTTCTGATGGAGGCATAATACTCCATTGTATATATGGACCATATCCTTTTTTTTTTTTTAAGATTTTATTTATTTATTTGACAGAGAGATCACAAGTAAACAGAGAGGCAGGCAGAGAGAGGGGGAGAAGCAGGCTCCCCGCTGAGCAGAGAGCCTGATGTGGGGCTCGATCCCCGGACCCCGAGATCATGACCTGAGCCGAAGGCAGAGGCTTAACCCACTGAACCACCCAGATGCCCCTATGGATCATATCTTCTTTATCCATTTGTCTGTTGAAGGACATGTTGGTTCTTTCCACAGTTTGGCGACTATGGCCTTTGCTGCTATGAACATCGGGGTACATATGGCCCTTCTTTTCACTTCATCTGTATCTTTGGGGTAAATACCCAGTAGTGCAATTGCAGGGTCATAGGGAAGCTCTATTGTTACTTTCTTAAGGAATCTCCACACCGTAGAAAACAAAATTTTTAATGTATTTATTAGATCTAGTCTTTTTCTAATCTCTATATCATTAATTTCTATTTTTACCTTTATTTTCCTCCTTGTGTTTTCTTTTGGGTGTCCCTATTGCTCTTTTGCTCAATACTATGATCCGTGAATTTAACCCATTTTTGCTTTCTTTCATTTTTATTAGTTTTTTTTTAAAGATTTTATTTATTTATTTGACAGACAGAGATCACAAGTAGGCAGAGAGTCAGGCAGAGAGAGAGGAGGAAGCAGGCCCCCCGCTGAGCAGAGAACCTGATGTGGAGCTCGATCCCAGGACCGTGGAATCATGACCTAAGCGAAGGCAGAGGCTTTAACCCACTGAGCCACCCAGGTACCCCTCTTTCATTTTTATTTGTATATGTGTTTGCTCTAAATGAACTGTGGATTCAACACTTTCTGTTTTAGGAGAGTTTTGGGGGAATTTGTTAAGATGATTCAAAAATGATGGTACAATAAAGGGGTGATGTCAGCCTGGACACTTCTAGGTTAGAAGATCAAGGAGAAGGCTTGTGGTCCCAGAGAGAACTAAACAATTAGGATGGTGTGGCACTGGCAGAGGTAGAGATATTGGCCAATGGAAGAGAAGAAAAGCCCAGAGTCAGACCCGCTAAGTATGGGATGCTGTCGGATGACAGAAGCAGTACATTATACCCTCGGGGCGGGGTGGGGGCAGGTGCTGTTCAACAAATGGAATTGCAAAAGATGGTCATCTGCTTTAAAGGACAAAAGTGGAACCTGACTCATACTCTATAAAATACTCTATACTTATACTCATACTCTATAAAAATCCAGATGAATCAAGAATTTATATATGGTGAGTGCTGTGAAGTGTGTAAGCCTGATGATTCACAGACCTGTACCCCTGGGGCAAATAATACATTATATGTTAATTTTAAAAATTTAAAAAAAAGAATTTATATATGAAAAACAAAACTTGAAATTCTTAATGGAAAATACAGAGGGGAAGAGGCATATTAAATCAGACCAAGCAATGTTTATTGACCAAAAGACTTCATAAGCATGACTACTTTATAATTAAGAATGTTTGCTCATCAAATGACACCTGAAAAGATAAACTAAATATTAGGAGATGAGAGTCACAATATATGCAACCAACCAAGAACCAGTAGCATAAGTGCCTAGAAAAGCTTCTTTAAATTCAGGCAAAACCCACAAACAACACTGGTAGAAATGGTAAAAATTAAGAATGAGCTTTTCACAACAAAGAAATGCCTACAAATAAAGACATGTTTACCACTGGTGATCAGGAAATGCAAATCAGGACCACAATAAGATAGTACTTCACACCCTAGCAAAACTATAAGAAGTCTGAGCATACCTAGGGTCAGAGAGGGTATGCATCTATGGGATCACTCACATATTCCCGGTCAGAATGTAAACTCATGCCACCATTTGGGAAAACAGTTTGGCACCATTCCCAAGCTAGAGCATTCACACACTCTCTGACCCAGCCTTCCCTCTGGCTGTGCTGAGACTGTGGGAGCACCAAGAGGCGTTAGCGACAGAGGGACCAATTGAAAAGCTGGTGTTAAGCGGGTCAAAGGGGCTGGCTGTGGGGGTGGAAAGCAGCTTTCCGAAGCAAGAGTTGTTTAAATCAACAAAAGACCAGAGCAAGAACTTCAGAGAAAATGAAATCCACATATTAAAATGTGCTCAACCTCAGTTGGCATTAGGAAAATCCTAGAACCACAATGAAGACCTTCTGTACACTCACTAAAATGTTTAAAATGTAGAGGAGGATATGAAGCAGGCAGAACTCCCATGTTGGGCTGTGGGCGTGTAAATGTGCACCAGCTGCTTTGGAAAACTATATGGCTTTATCCCAGGAACACCAGCATTCTATTCCCAGGCACACATTAGACAGAAATATACACTAGTTTGCACCAAAAGACATGGACAAAAATACCCACGCTGCTGTAGAATACATAGCAAAGTCATTAAGAGAGTAGCTCCTAAGAGTTTTCATCACAAACACAAATTATTTTCCTTTCTTTTCATTGTATCTGTATGAGATGATGGTTCAAAACTAATCCTATTGTGGCAATCCTTTCACAAAACATGTCTATCAAATCATCGTGCCGTGTACCTGGAACTTATACTGTGATGCACGGCAATTATTTTACAATGAAATGGGGCGGGGGAAAGGCCATCCATAGCAGTACAGTTCATAATAGCCAGAAACACGTGCCAACTTGAATGCCTCGCAGCAATGCAATGGATAAATCGTGGCATGCTCACACAGTAAATCTCATATGGCCATGAGAACAAATGTACTACAAATACAACTTAGACTGATGTGGGAAACAAGGGCAAAGAAAAAGAAACATTCAATTTCCTTACTACTTACAGCCTGTTGACAAGTCCTTAAAATAGTCAGAGTGACATTCCTCTCCAGAAACTCAGCTGCCTCCGTGTTAAACGTCCCTAAGGGCAAAAGGCGATCTTAGCTTAACATTATCCTGACCCCCAGGAACCTGTAAGTCTACTTTATCTTGTAAAAATTCTTTTAGAAACTTCCTTTATCTCTACTCCCATATATATACCATATAGATATAGATATATAGATATATTTTAAGATTTTACTTACTTATTTGCCAGAGAGAGAGATAGAACACCAGCGAGGAGTGGAGCAGAGGGAGAGGGATAACCAGACTCCTTGCTGAGTGCAGAACCTGATGTGAGGCTCAATCCCAAGACCCTGAGATTATGAGCTGAGCCTAAGTCAAGGGTAGGCTGCCCAACTGACTGAGCTCCCTGAGCGCCCCTCCCCAAGATACATGCTAACAATCATTCTCATCCTCCAACCATATGGCCCACTGACATACATCTGAAGAGTCTCATGACTATGGTTTTATTAGATAGTAATAAATGACCTTTTCCTAACAATAGCTAGCCCCCTGAGGTCTTGGAGACCTTGCTTCCAAAATTCCTTAGAGACTTACACTGTCCCTAACTCCTCTCACTTGAAAGTGTATAATCAATCACAACCCCAGTGCAGCTCTTCCGGCCCAAAGGTCCTGTCCCTGTGCTTTAATAAAACCATATTTTTGCACTAAAGATGTCTCAAGAATTCTTTCTTGGCTGTTGGCTCTGAGCTCCACTATTTCCTACATCACAGATGGTTCTCAAAAATACAATCTTGAGCCAAAGAAGCCAGTCCCCAAAGAGTATATCCTGTAATATTCACTTTTCATGAAGTTCAAAAGCATAGGTAAGGACGGTGGTGGCCTACAGGGAGGAAGAGAGTGGCTGACCAGGACATGGGGTGCTAGTCATTTTCTATTCGTTGATCAGGGTGGTAGTTCCATGAGTGTGTTCACTTTGTGAAGGTGTATTAGTCTGCACATTCAGGATTTGTACATTTTACTATAGGTTGAATACACTTCAGTTCAAGGTGTATATGTAAAAGGAGAGATTTAGGAAAATCAACCAATAGATGTGGATGGAAGGGGACAGAAAGAATCTAGTATGACTCTATGGCTTTGGCCCAAGGAGTCAAGTTCATGGAGTTACCCTTCACTGAGATGGCAAAGAGCAGAAGGAAGGTTGGCATGGGCAGGTGAGGGGAAATCAAGTTTGGTCTCAGACATCCTATGATGGAGGTGACCAGCTGGCTTTCAAGTGAAGATGTCAAGTAGCCACCTAGATATTCAAGCCTGGAGCCCCAGGGGGACGTCAGAGCTGGAGATGGAGATTTGAAAATCTTCACTGTGTAGATAGACTACAAGGTCATGAGTGTGGATGAGATCTCTGAGGGAGGGAATGTGAAGAGAAGAGAGAAGCCCCAAGGGCTGAGGGGGCAGGAGGATGCTCAAACATTTAATCTGATAAAGGACAGGAGCCACAAAGGAGACCAAGGAGTTGCCAGAGAGAAAGGAAGGAAACCAGGAAAGCATGCCATCCATTGGCCAGGTGGTTTCAAGGTCATGCTGATAGGGTAAGACCAGATCTGAGAACTGATCCTGGACTTAGCAACAAGGAGGCCGTTGGTGAACTGGCCAAGGGTAGTTCCATGGACAAGTGGCATCTGAAGTATGGAGTAGGGGAGGACAGAAAGGAAGGTGAAGGCAGGGGTTGTAGGCAGTTCTTCCAAGAGTGTTGCCATGCAGGCAAGCTGAGAAATGGTGCAGGAGATGGAGGAGATGTTGGGGCCCAAGAATTTTTAGGTATGAACTATTACTGTACATTTGTGGAAGGAGGAGCAGTCCACATGATAGGAGAGAGAGGAGATAATTATTGGAGTTAGGTCATTGGACAGATGAAGACAGCATTATATTAATCTACTTGGGGCTTCACCTTCCAAGTGAAGGGCAAGATTCAAGCAAACAGAGAAAGGTCATTGGCAGATAAGGCATTGCTTGATACACTTCCTTTTCTCCCTCCTTCCTCCTACGTCCAGTGCAGGTGGATTCAAAGGTTTCCCCTAGGAAGCCCATCCCAGCCACCGCAGGGGCAGAGGCCTTGAAGCTGGGTGGGGCTGGGTGGGGCTGGGTGGGGCATGCTCCTCCCCCATTCTCCCCACAAACTCTTACGAAACCTCCAATATCAACAAAAATCAGTTGGTGTCGCGGACTACAGACACGCTCCGAGAAGCCACTGGAGCCATCAGAGGAGCGAGCATGGTGAAGTTTGCACCGCTGTTCATGCCATGGGAGCGCAGGCTGCAGACCTTCATGGTCCTGCAGTGGGTCTTCTCCTTCCTGGCCCTGGGTAAGGCGAGCTGGGCTGGGGGCTGGGAGGTCATGGACACCTGCCACTCCAGGTGCACAAGTATATTGATGGTGGAAAGACATTCGCCCTAACGGGGACTTGACTACTCTCAGAGCTTTCAGAGCATGGGGATAGCGGGGTGTGTTAGAAGCCATTGTGTGTGGCTCTGGACAGGTTACTGAGGTTTCTAGCTTAGCACGAGGACAGAGACCCTGCCTCAGGCTGCTTGGTGGTGGTGTGTGGAAGGACGTAGGTGATTGTGGAAAAGTTCCAGGTTCTGTAGGGCTTCTAGAAGGAATGGATTTCCTTCCTTCCTTTCAGAGAGGAGGAAACAGACTGGGTAGGGAAAGAGAAGGATAAAAATAGGAGTGTGAGTGAAGGTAGAGACTGCCAGGGGGCTGGGGCATGAGCGAGGGTCCCAGGTGAGCCTGGCTCAGAGTCTGGCTGGGCAACTGAGCAGCTGACCTCTGCAGGTCTCTAATTCTAATCAGCTGCGGAGTGGGTCAGCTGCGGAGTGGGAATATCACTGCCGAGCCGGTAGAGCTGTTATGGGATGAAGTGAGGAATGTGCTTGCTTTGCCCAGTGCACACAGGGCTGGACCCCTGGGCTGGGGTCCCACGGGAAGTATGCTTAGGTCCCCCTCCCCACCCCACCCCTATCACAAGCACACTAATGGTGGCCAGGGAGACCACTCTAGCCCAGACTCCACTCTGCTGAAGGGAACTCTTTTGAGAAGGGCGGGGCGGGGGGTGGAGCAGGGGGAGAAAGTGACAAGTGACGGGGGTGGGGTGGGGGGGTGGTGTGTGTGTGGTATTCCTTAGTACCTATGCCAGCACCAGACAGGGTAGGCTCTGCATCCCCGGGGGCTGGAGTTCCGCCTGTGCACAGATGCCATTATCCAGGTGTTACAGTCCGGGGATCCTCTGTACCAGCCCGTCACCAGCATCACACACACACACACATCCAGGTGCTCCCTCAGAACCCCCTCGCAATTCTGCCACTGAAGGATTCACCCCCAGCAAAGCGGGCCCCCAGCACCCTGCATCCCTTATGATTCATCTGTGTCTCTCTCCCAAGAGTTCTTAAACATTTTAAACACGCCTGGCAGAGAAATGAAATACCTTAACTGCCCAAGGTTGTAAGTCTAGAGTCCTGGGCTCCCTCTACAGCCAAAGGAAGAAAGGGAAGGAGGGGCAGAGAGAGGAGGAGGGCAGACGGTGTGGGAGGAGGTGTGCCCAAGAGGCTAAGTGGCTGGTGGAGACGGCCTGGGAAGGAGGTCTAACAGGGCAGGCTGTGAGTCTGCAGGCTCCTGGACAAAGGTCGCCTGGGGGCCTAGAGGTATGTTGTGGCCTGGGGATCCCAGGGGGTAAGGTTCGTCAGGCCCAGCATGCCTTCTGTGAGCTTGGGGCCCCAGAGTATGTTTGAACATCCTGTCCCTGCACCCTACTCGGCCTCGGTCCCCCAGCCCTGCGGGCCCGGGCCTTAGGAGCCTGGGAATGTCAGGAGCAGCCCAGAGAGTTCTAGTAGCTCTGGGCCTGGAGGACTAGAAGGAGCATGGCTGGGAAAAGGGATGTGGGCCCCCTGGTCCTGGGAGTAGGAGGTTTTACCCTATCCCTCATCCTGGGAGCAAAGGGGAGCCTTGGAAGGGCTTTAGGTAGGGGGTGGCAAGGTCCAATTTGTGTGCTGAAGTTCCCTGTGGCTGCAAGGGAGGTATGTACTGTGTTTTAAGTGTGGGGGGATGAGCTGATGGCAGGGAGACATCCCAGTCCCCATCAGGGGCCACCACACTATGGCACATGGCCAAATCCAGCCCACTGACCACTTTTGTATTTGTACAGTTTATAAGCTAAGTTTACATTTTCAAGGGGTTGTAGTTTAAATGGCTAGGGACCTATGAATATCCACGTTGGGTCTTGAGCCACAAAGTCTAAAATATTGACCATCTGGTCCTTTAGGAAAAAGACTGTCCAGTCTGGTCTAGCGAGGCTGGCAGTGGGTGGGGAGATGTGGCCCCGTTTGGGAGCTGTTTAGGAGATGGGGGCCATGGGACAGATTGAAAGGCCCTTGGTCCATCGACAGAGGACTGGATGAACAACATGTGGTGGGCACACACGAGAGAGTAGTATTTAGCTCCAAAAGGGAAGGGAATTCTGACACGTGGGGCAGCACAGATGGCATGAGTGGACCGCCGTGGCATCATGTGAAGTGACAGGAGCCGGTCACCAAAAGACCAACACTTGACGATTCTACGAGCTTCCTAGAACAGTCTCATTTGTAGAGCCGGAAAAGCAAATGGCAGCCAGCAGGGGCTGGGGGAGGGTCTCAGGGAATCAGATGTTCAAATTTGGGGGGGGGAGGGAAGGGGGAGGGGGAGGTGTCCTGGAGATGGTGGTAGTGATGGCTACACAGGGAATGGACTTACTGCGTCTGAAGTGTGCTTAAAAATGGTTAAGATGTTACATTTTATGTTAATACACCTTTTATCGCAGTAACAATTTAAAACACAATGTGCCCCAAACGGTGACAGCTTTCTGAGGGCAGGACTCTGTGTCTGTCCTTCAAGGCCGCCCATTAGCACCTGGCCCATCAGAGCTGCTCTGTGTAAAGTGAACACCCGTGAGTCCCGAGCTATGTCGTCTGGCTTATGAACTCTACCACTGTTTGGACTGGGTCAAGGTCACCTCCACCAGGAAAACTGCCAGGAATGACATGCCCAACTACCGTCCTTTCCAGTAGAATATACAACTGAAAGCTGACCTTTAAGAGAATGAGTACGAGGTGTTGAGTGGAGGGAAGGGGGTGGGGAAGGAGCCATATTCTCTAGCAGTATTCTTTCCATCAGCATCAGATTAGGGATGGCCCACAGACCAGGTGACCCTGAAATGAAGTTGGGATTAGCCTATGGCAAGGGATTCGGACCTGCAGGTCAGAGGGGGAGCTCTTCACTGGGCCTTGTCCTAGCCCAGCCCTTCTACACCCCTGAGCATCGGCCAGCCAGGGGTTTGGCCTCTTTCTCCTTCCCTCCTTCACCGGGAAAGGGCACTGTGCGAAGGAGCAATCAGCATGAGCAAAAGCTAAGGGACTAAAAGAGTCTAGGGAGCTGTAAGAACACAGCAGTTAGTGTGGCCAGAGCACTGGGCATGCAAGTGGATGAGGAGAGGCTGGAGCAGGAGGTGGGTAGGGCCAGCCATCTCCTCCCAAAGTTACAGGAAAGCCCGGGAAGGCCTTTAAAGAGAGGAAGACCTGGCCAGATTGATCTGTGGAAAAATGGGGCAGAGGGTGGGCAGAAAGAGTGTCCCCGTTTTCTCTGAGGTCCCCAAAAATGGAAACTAGAAATGGATAATCCAATCAGTCCTGAAGCAGGCATTTACTGAGCACCCGGGGAGTGCAGACTACAGAGAGAGGGAGGTGGGATGGTGGTGGTAGTGGGGGTGGGGGGGGGGGGTGGGGGGGGTGTGGGGGGGAGGCCAGAGTGAACAAGGGAGCCAGGACAGTGGGAACTATGAATTCTGAAGTTGGACCTACCTAGGTTCCAATCTCCTCCAAGCAAGACACTGGCGGGTGCATTTCCTCCTTGAAGGTGTGGGAAGCTGAGCTCTTCCTCCCTGGGCCACAGGCTGGACAGGACGGTGCTGCTAGTGCGGGGCATACAGGCGACTCAGTGTGGATGTCTCACCTCCTTTCTCTCAGACCCCTGATGGCTCCTGCTTCCCTCCCCAGCCCAGATCTGCATTGTGGTCTTCATAGGCCTCCTGTTCACAAGATTCTGGTTGGTCAGTGTCCTGTACGCGACCTGGTGGTACCTGGACTGGGACAAGCCACTGCAGGGGGGCAGGCCCATCCAAGCTCTAAGGCGATGCTTCCTGTGGAAGTACATGAGGGACTATTTCCCCATCTCGGTGAGTACTGGCGCTGGCAGGGATGGGGTTGGGGGGAAAGCGCCACCCAGGCTTCGGGAAACAGAATGCTGGGCTGGGAGGGAGGGGCCAGAGCTTACACCACTGTGGGGCCTGGGGAAGAGACCCACTTTGCTCTGGCCATCGTTTCCCAGGGTTTCTAAATGTCAGGGTCTGGAGGAGCTCTGTGGGCACACACATGTATCCTACAGGTGTAACCCCTCAGCGGCCAGGGAGGGGGTGAAGGTAATAAGCTCAAGGTCCCAAGAGACCATTGAGCCCCATCCTTTATCAGAGGGGGAGAATGACACCCCTAGAGGGACAAAGGTGTGACCAACTCCACACGACAAGTTCTGGTTTCGAAGCATGTGCATGAACTATGGGGGAAGGGGCAGGGGAGAGAGAGCCCTGAACTGGTTCTCAGTTCTATCCTGCACCCATCTCCAGATTGCTGGGTGCCCTTGAGCAAAACCTCACCCATTCTGAGCCTGTTTCCCCGGATATCTGGAAAGCAGACTGACCCCTCCTCCCCTGTGCACATTTGAATCTCTCACTCTTGACTCAGGGCATCTCATTTTGGATACTTGACCCTGGACTCAAACGTCAGTCCTGAGTAAGGAGGACCCTGGGATTTGCATGAACAGAACTGTTGGCTCCTTTACCAAATGCCAGGCAGACAACCCTGGGACTTGAGCGGCAGGGTAGGGCTGGTTTATTGGCAGGATGGGACAGGGTGGGAAGGCAGTGGGGAACACCGAGAGGTGCCAGGCAGGGAAAGCTGCCCATCTGCTGGAAAAGGGAGAAGAAAGGCATAAAGTGCAGCCTCTGGAGCAGGACAGACTAGGTTCTAATGCCAGTGCCGCCACAGGCTGTGGTGCCCTTGGGGGAGTTTCATAGCCTCTCTTAGCCTCAGTGTCCTCATATGTAACGTGGAGATGACGGCACACATGTCACTGAGTTGGGTGGATTCGCTGAGCTGGCAGGAACGCACCGTGTAGGTTGGCAGGACACTAGGTGCTAGTATTACATGACCGAGTTAATGGGGAGCGTGAAGAAGCATGCACGTGGCTGTGGTTGGGGGGAGGGCTCTGAGAGCCCAGCTCTGACCTTCACACCTGCCTGGCCTCTCCCATCCTGGAGCTCCACCTCTTCCTGTCCCTAGCTGGTAAAGGGGGAGGGAGCAGAGACACAGGCTCACAGACTCCTGGGCACTGAGCAGCGGACTCAGGGCTTCTGCTTGACTCCCTTCTGAGAGTCCTGGAGCCCGATGAGGACTTGGGGAAGCTGGGCAAGAGCTGGGGTATGAAGCCCTGAGCTCCACAGTGAGCAGGGCCTCCTGGGCAAAGGGCAAGGGTGGGACAGAGCAGGCCTGGGCATCAGGGCAGGGGCTGGGCAGAGGGCAGGAAGTTGAGTGGCAGAGAATTCCTCGCTCATGAGGGATGCTAATTGTGGAAGGACAGAGTGAATGGGCAGTGCTGAACTAACCCAAGAGTCCAGGTTGGGGGAGGACTTCTCCCCATATTTGCTTCTGCGATCTTGTCCACAAAGACAAACAGGATCTATGCCTATCCTCTCCACTGCCCTTCCTGATCCTCCCCTAGCCAGGCACTACTGGCCCTGGTAGGACACTGCCCTGATCTGCCTCAGTCCTTTGTGTAGTGTTTCTGGATTGATACACAGTGCCGGCCTGTTGCATCACCCCTGCAGAGGGCGGGCAGTACCACCACGTGGCCACCAGAGGGGGAGATAGCATGCACTTGACTTTGCCGGTCCTAGGCTGGGAGCCTGCTGGGCTGGGGATGGGGCCCACAGATCCCCTTCCCCACCTCTTCCCAGAAGACCCTCCCACTCTTCCACACACGTGTACAGACTCAGCCCCGCTGGGATCTTGAGAGGGGTGAAAGGTAGGTAACTGTCCCACGCACATTCACAGAATTCTGTTTTCTCTTGTCAAATGCATATAGATTTCTGAGATTCTTCTATCAGTTCTTAGGGTGATTTTATGAACTAGCATCTATGGATGGAATTCCAAGCAGAATTAGGAAACTCTCTGGGCCTTGCAGCTTTCTGAACTCATGCTACAGGCTTCTAAAGAGCTGTTGGTGAATAATCAGGCGATGTTTCCAGTAGGAGACACTGATCCCACCTCATGCTGAAGGCCAGCCCCAGAGCTAGGTTCCTCCGGTGAAGATTTCATCCTCTTGGAGTCAACACTGTCTCCACAGGCCAAGGCCTGAGAAGGGATGGAGTGCTGTGGCCTGGTGTCAGGAAATGCTGCAGGCCCTGGGGAAGCACAGGATACCTCCCCATCCACACCTGGGACCTCCCTCACTTCCTCACAGCCCTGTGGATGTCACTGGGGACTTCAGGCCCTCCCTCCCACTCCCCCCTACCAAGAATACTGGGGGCTCTTAACCCGAGTCAGAAGAAGGTGGGTAGCCAGCTGCCTGCCCAAGACAGATCTCCAGCGTACCCTTGGACGGAGTGACACTTCATCCTGTGATGGCTCCTTTCATCACGGGAGGCTCTGCCTGGGAGAAGGTCTTCCTTCACACTGATCTCTGCCTGTTCTGACCACTCCCCACCCAGGGGTCCTGCCTCTGCCTTGGGTACAGCTGTTCTCTCAGCCTTCCGGCTGCCCTGTAGGGAAGGGGTCTCCTTCCTGCTCAGTTCCTGTCCTTGCTGTCCCTCCCCAGCTACCAGCTCTCAGGAGGCTTTCTGTGCACAGACATTTGGGGCTAAATGATGGATGGGGGGGTGCCTTCATTCCCTAGCCTCTACCCACTGGCAGCACTCCCCTCCACCAGCTGTGACAACCAAAAACATCTGCAGACATTACATGTCCCCTGGTGGGGAGGTGACCCTGGTTGAGAACTGCTCTGGGGCGGAGGGTCTGTCTCCAAAACTCCTCCCCCACTAGCTACCTGAATCCTGACCAGTCAGCTCTTTATCTGGACTCTGCTTCCACGGACGCCCCCTACAGTCCATCCTGCACACAGCAGCCAGGATACTCAATGCTATAACAGCTGTGACTCCCCTGACACCTAAAAATCAAATCTAATTTTTGCCCAGCCTACAGGTCCCTAGACCCCGGACCCCTGCTCATGCCTCACCTTCCCCCTTTGCCTTCCAAGTTCTCCAGGTGTGAGCTGTGTCCCCTGGGCTGGTATCCTTACTGGAAGTGCACGCTTTCACCCCATTAACCCCCACCGCTTTTCACCTGGGGACTCTTGCAAAGCGGCAGAGCCTGCAGGAGCCAGGCCGCCTGTGTTAATGTGTTGCCTCTGCCACTTTACTAGCTATGTGACCTAGAAGCAGTTAATTAACCTCGTGCCTCAGTTTCCTCATCTGTAAAATGGGGATGTTGTCACCACTACTGCCCTGGGAGCATGAACAGAAGATGGCTCAAGTCAGTGTACTGACGTTCCTGGGCGCGGGAGGTGCTGGGAATGGGCACCACCTGGGGCAGTATTTCCAGCTGTCTGTGCTTATCACATCCTGTATTAAACTCTAAGAAATCCTTTTTTTTCCCCTTAAAGTAGTCTCCACGCCCAGTGTGGAGCCCAACACAGGGCGTGAACTCATGACCCAAGCTGATATCAAGAGTCGGGGAACTGAGCCATCCAGGCACCCCTCTAAGATATCCTTAATGGTAAAACAGCAGTATTTTATGTACCACTAACAAAAAAAAGTCCCTTCAAAGGAATCATCAAATGCATCTTGAGAACATAATGTTAAGATGCAAAGAAATGGTGTATCTTAGAATTGAGGGGATACAGTCGCAGATGTCAGTGGGTGTCTGTCTGTTCTGTGAGCCCATGAGTGCAAGGGGGAGAGGACAGGGGCAAGGGGGTTTGAAGCCTGTCTTAATGACATACCCAGGCTGCCAGGGCCAGGGAGAATAGCCAAGCCTTTCCTTCCATCAGGCCATGATGGGAGGAGACAGCAAAGGACTTGAATACCTACACAGACACATCACACACACACACACACACACACACACACACACACACACACACGGCCAAAGACCTGAAGCTGGAAGGGATTCCTTTGTTGTAAAGGGGGTGACTCTCAAACTTTGATATAGATCATAATCCTCTGGGAAATCTGCCACAAATCAGATGTCCCCGAGGCCTGAGCCAGACTACTGAATCAGACCTTGCTTGCCCTGCATTTTTAAATTGCCAAGTAATCGAGGTACATGAATAGGTCATGACAGGTTCTCCGGGGCCAGGCCTTGGAACCGGGCGGGGCAGGCTGCTGGTGCAGGAAGCGCCTTCTCCTGAGAGCCCTGGATATTCTAAGTTTAACTAGAAAGGAAATGGCCCCTGAGACAGTCCTGAGTCTCAGGATGTCTCTCTGGTTCTGGAACAAAGGCTCTCTCAGGTGCTCTCAGCGGGAGACAGCGGAACTGAGCTGTGTGGCTTTGGGCAGATCACTTACCCCCCTCTGCACCTCAGTTTGTTCAGCTGTCAAATGGGGGCTCTTGCACTGCAGCCCCCCTCCTGAGGGCCACGGTTACACAGGCCGGCGGTGTGGGTGCTTTGTGAGCCATAAAGGAGCCATCAGAACAGTGGCCGTCACCACCAAGGGTGTGAGAAGGCACAAGGGTGTTTGTTGAGAGAAGGGCCTGGGCAGACAGCGGGACAGTGATGGCTCCATCAGTGCACACACTTGCACACACACCATCAGTGCCCGGGCAGATACTGGCATGCGTGCCCAGACACAGGCCCTCCCATTCACCAGGGTATTTCTCTATATGCAAAGGCTTCTTTATTAAGGATAGTCATTCTTTCATTCATTTGTTCATTTATACATTCATTGTTCATTCAAAATAGGTAATATGTTCTTGTTCAAAATTCCAAAGGGAGAAGGGGGTATGTGGGTGAAAAGTCCCCACACCAGAGGCCACTAGGATGACTAGCGTTTGGTGTGTCCGCAAATGAACAAGTGCGTGTCCCCTTTCTCAGCACAGTCAGTGACACTCTATCCACTTTGTTTTGCCCTTTGCTTTGTCCTAACCAGTGACTGGGGCCGTCTTCACCTGCCAGGCCAGGGAGATCTTGCTCTTACTTCCCTAGGGCTGCCCTGTGCCCCACTGTTTGGATGTTGTGAGAATTTGCCTCAATGGGACCTGTTGATGGGCACTGGAGGGGGTGCTGAGGTTTGGATAGTACCAAAAAAATGATGCTTTGGTTAGTAATCTCATCCACGTGTCATTTTACAAAATGACACACCCAAAATGAAATACCGTGCTGAAATTCCTCAGCAGTGGAGTTGCTGGGGTAAAAGGTCAGTCCTGCTTTTAGGTATTCAGCTATTGTGCAATCGCCCTTCCAGGGCTTGTGCAAAATCGCCTTCCTGCTGGCCGAGGAAGAATTCGTGTGCCCATGCATCAGTGCGGGGAGCCAGGCATGTTTGTAGGGGAACACGCCAGATGGGTTCCCGAACAAGCGCCTTTCCCACTGAGGATAACCAGAGGTTTCTCTCTTCTGGCTTTAGCTTCACGTCCAATAAGCCCCCTCTGTGGGAGCAGAAACGTTTATCCTCATGTGGGAGGCAGTGGTCCCTCCAACTGTGGTCCCTGTAGGTTTCTGCAAAGGATCAGTGGGTAACTGGGGGCCATACTGGGCAGGGGCGGGGGATTGCAGAAACCAAGTCCAGGTGAAGTCCTGGAGAATCTGCTGTTGGTCGGCCTGGATGGGGACAGTTGGCTCAGATCCCTGTCGCTGCCCCCAGGTCCCTCCAGGCTGCTCTGAAGGCAGGCAGCCAGGCTCTGGGACCCCAAAGGTGGTAGCAAGAATCCTCAGGGAGCCACCCGCTGCAAGTTTTAGTTTGATGACAGGACGAACTTTCACCGTGGCAAAGCTGAGCCGGGGCTGAAAGGGCTGCCCTCTGCCCGGGAGTGCAGACTGTGGGAACTGGGTGGTTCCATCAGGGGCTTGGGGCATGACCCAGGGGCTTTTGGGGCCTTCAGACTCTTGATGGCTGTGGCTCCTGAAGTGCAGGGCAGTGTGAAGGGTGGGCCTGCGGTTCCTGGCAGGGTGGGGGAGGGATTGCCCCCCACCACCGCCTTGTCATTGCCTGCAGCTATAGTTTGCAGCCTGGACCATGGAGCAGCCTGTCCAGGAACAGGCGGGCCGACATCGTTAGCTCAGTTCCTGCCCTTCCATCCTCATCCTGCTACACCTGGGAGCTGCTAAAGACAGCAGCTCTCCTCTCCCAGGCCATCTGTGATGGCTGGTGGTCTCTAACTCCCACTCCGTGCTGCAAACATGACCAGACCTTGGCAAGTTGCTTGCCAGCAGAAGACAATGGTTGAAGGGCAATGAGGGTCTGGTGTAGGGAGAGCGGGGAGCCCCAGGGAGACACTTGCATTGTACAGAAGGGTAGATAAGCCTTCTGGCTGCGTGCTCTTCCAACGCTCTTCCAACCACTCCTGCAAAGAGAGCAAGATTGCAAGGCTCACTCACAGGTCTTAAATGCCCATTTTTCTTACATTGAGCTTTGTTAAACTGGGGCTCTTCCAGCATGGTGGTGCCCCTGTGTGTCTCTTTGATGCCTTCAAATGATACCTGGTCCTGTAGTAATCTTGGTAATTTCAGGGTACTGCATACCAGGGCTTCTTAGCAGCCCTGGGAGGTAGGCAGGTCAGGGCTAAATGTCCCCATTTTACAGATGGAGAGCCTGAGAGTTAGCCATGAATATGAGAAGGTTTTGCTGGGTGCATTCACAAACCATATCTCAGTATTCCTAAGAAACTGAGGCTCAGAGATGGAGAGCAGCTTGCCCAAGGTCACCCTGATGAGTGGCATGGTCAGGGTTGGCACCCAGGTCCCGCTCCAGCTCACCGGGTTGCTGTCCTTGCAGCTGGTCAAGACTGCTGAGTTGGACCCCTCCCGGAACTACCTTGCGGGCTTCCACCCCCATGGGGTCCTGGCGGCCGGAGCCTTTGTCAACCTGTGCACGGACAGCACGGGCTTCCCTTCGCTCTTCCCAGGCATCCGCCCCCATCTGATGATGCTGACCCTGTGGTTCCGGGCCCCTTTCTTCCGGGATTACATCATGTCGGGGGGTGAGTCTTTACACCCATGGGTAGGAGGATGAGGCTGGAGGCAAGGGATGAGGCATCTCAGGGAGGGCTGCCGGCACTTCCATACTTCTTGCAAGTGCGCGTGCAATGGGAGAAGTAGCTAGACCCAAAGGAGTACTCCGCACAGCCGCGTGCAGGGAGAGGGCTCAGTTCCAGTCCTCAGGGGATGCCCAGCTGGAGGCGGTGGGGTGGGGACCAGACCTCTGTGGCTACTTTCGGCGGTTTCTCTCTTGGGTCTCAACCATACCACCATCCCTGCCCCCTTCCCTGTACCTGAGCACCTTCCTCTCTTCCCAGGGCTGGTCACATCGGACAAGGAGAGTGCTGCTCACATTCTGAGCAGGAAGGAAGGTGGCAATCTGCTGGCCATCATTGTAGGGGGTGCCCAGGAAGCCCTGAATGCCAGGCCGGGAGCCTCCACGCTGTTGCTCCGGAACCGCAAGGGCTTCGTCAGGCTCGCCTTGATGCACGGGTATCTGGGGAGAGGGCTCTCGGCTCCAGGGGAGATTTGCGAGGGTTAGATTTTGGTAGGAAGACAGCAGAGACTAAGTGGATTGTATTTTGGCAGGGAGATTCTAAGTCTGCTTACAACGAAGATTAAATTTTGGTGAGAGATGTACTATGGCATGCCCATATACCCAGAGAAGATTTCAGAAGGGAGGCTTGGTGATCAAAGGCACTAAGTGGGAAGGGACATGTCTGCCCAAAGCTGGTACAAGATCTGACATCTGTGGGATCTGGGAGGATGGAGTTTGGGGCATATCACAGAACTGTTCTACTTTGAAGCATCTTTGAAGAACACAAGCTAGCTGAGGCCGGAGAGATTTCTCTGCAAAGCTCATGGATATTTTCTATCTGGGAGGACTCTGAAACATTCTAGTCTGTCTGTCCTTTACAACTAGGAGATTGTGGCCCTGAGAGGGGCCAGGACCTGCCCAAGGTCCAGCTATGGCATAGCCCAGCTATGGCAGGGCTGGGAGACAACCTAGGCCTCTGAGTGCTGGCCCAGGGCTCCATCCTCTGCTCTAATTCCTGGTTGCTGGGTCCCTGCAGGAAGCTAGCTGGGGCCTCCTGTGAGACCTTCCACGCATATCCTCTCCTGTCTCTCTCCAGGGCAGCTCTGGTGCCGATCTTCTCTTTCGGGGAGAATGAACTCTTTGACCAGGTTGAGAACTCTCCTGGCTCCTGGTTGCGCTGGATCCAGAACCGGCTGCAGAAGATCATGGGCATCTCCCTCCCGCTCTTCCACGGCCGTGGTGTCTTCCAGTATAGCTTTGGTCTCATACCTTACCGCCAGCCCATCACCACTGTGGGTGAGCCACGAGCCAGCCTGGCTGGAGGGTAGGGGGGTAGGCTACAGGGAAGGAGGCCTGGGCTCTGGGCTGCAAGGGGACATGGAGACAAGTCAGACACATCCTTGCCCTCCTGGAGCTCACATTCTAGACCGGGAAACACACTTACGAGACCAGGAAACAGACACTGCTTGTCAAGCGGTTAAGCCTGATAGAAGGCACTCTGGGATAGGAACTAACACAGGTACAATGAACAATAGTCACTATTGATTACAGAGTGGCTGCTGTGTGCCAGGCAGTGTCCCTAACATGCAGCAGCTGGATCTGCCCTAATGACCTTCCAGACAGGGACTACCATCCCCCTTTCACTAATGGCAAACTGAGGCTCCAAGAAGTTAAGTAACTTCCAAAAGAACACGCTGCCTTTGAGTAACAAGGTTGAGGATTGGATCAGGATTTATTTTATTTTTCTAGAGAAGGAGGGTTTAATTCTGACCCAAAGGATCTCATAAGGCTTACTAGAGAGGATGAGTACAAGGAAAGGGCATTCCAAGTCTATTAGAATTTTATATAGAGTAGGAAATGCTACACTTGGATTAGAGCCTGAGGGATTTTCCTATAAATAATGGGCATGAGCTTTCATGCATGGACTCAGCACTGTCTTTTTCAGCTCTTGGGACTCCTTGTTTGCTTTCTTCTTGGATCCCAGCTAGATCCCTCTGATGAAGCCTATAGAGGAAGGTTTGTCTTTTTCCATCCATTTATTTGTTAGTTGAGCACAGACCTGGTGTAGCCCTACACCATGACTTTCCCTGTGTATTGTGGCAATATTTTCAAGAGTGTTAATACTCCTGCTGCCCCCAGAGCTATCGCCAAGAGGAGAAGACCTGGGATCGACCACCCCAACCAGGCAGGAATAGAGGAAGGAGGTCACTTAGGGCTTCCCTTGAACAAAATGGGCACTGCAGGCCAGATGGAGAGAGGAGGAGGAGGAAGAGCTGCGTGGGCTGTGGGTCCACCTCAGACTAGATCTACAGGTACCCCTACTCATGGCGTCGTGGGCTCCCAGAACCCTGCGGTCTGGAAATTACAAGCATATCCCCAGGATTTAAAAACTGAAATGGGATTCTTCCTCGCTGTGTGACTTTGAACAAGTTGCTTAGCCTCTCTGAGCCTCATTGTGCCACCTGTCAACAGGGAGTAAGAGCTTCTGTCCCCATAGGACTGTTAACGGGGATTAGAAATGATGCGTGGCAAGCGCCTGGAGTGTTCCATGGCACGTGGCAATGCCCGCAGATGTTGTTACTATATCAGAATCTTGGAGTTACCATAACATCTTAGAAGCCATCACTCAACACAGGGTTGAAAGGGATGGCAGTAAGAGCACTTTATGCAGGGATGCCGTGGGGAAGGGCTCCTGCAGCCCCGTGGTTCCTGCTCCCGACCAACACCCACACTTGTGCCTTGCAGTGGGAAAGCCAATTGAGGTGCAGAAGACACCGTACCCCTCGCAGGAGGAGGTGGACAAGCTGCACCAGCGCTATATCAAGGAGCTGTGTGACCTCTTTGAAGCCCACAAGCTGAAGTACAACATCCCCGCGGACCAACACTTGGAGTTCTGCTGAGCGCCTCCCCAGAGGGCAGGATTGGCGTTAGGGAGCCCAGTGGAAGGTGCTATGATCTAAGAAGGCTTCCTGGAGGCGTCTATTGAACATACCTTCACAGCCTTCCTAGACCTCTGCAAATCCAACCACACCAGGCCCCAAATCCCAGCCGGTGAGCAGGAGGGGACACCAGGCTCTGGCGTTGGTGATTTTCACCCCCGTTGCGAAACCCCTGCCAGCCTCCCTCTCCTCAGCTTGCTCCTCTGTGAATGGAAGAGACTGCTGGAAGAGAGGGATTTCTGAGGTCTCGGTCGCCTGTTCTCATGTCACTCAAGGGACAGAGAGAGAGGGGCAACTGTCACCCGAATTTTCTTCCTTGACCTTGAGTTTCCTTGACCTTGTGTAATGGCACAAAAGAAGTCGCCTGCTCCAGCCCCATCTCCTACAAGCTCCCTCATCCTGAAACCTGCATCCCCGCCCCTCCCTCCCTGCGCCAGAGAGGAGGGGTGGCCTTGAAGTCTCTGTGCTCATGCTAAGCACCTGTGCATTTCTGGGTCCTCCGAGCTGTAGACTGGCAGCCACAGGGGCTGGAAAGGTAGAGAAGGAGAACTGTGCTCTGTCACTGCTGTATGGTGGTGGGCAGCCCTCTTTGCCCTCCTTCTGAGCCTCAGTTTCCCTGACTGACTAAGATGAACCCTGAGACTCAGATCAGACATTACAGAGGTGGAGAGTTCATCCATTGTAATTTCAGCCCTGACCTTGGCACAGAAAGGTGGGAGGAGGTCTCCATAAACATCAGTTCAACAAATGAAAGGATTCTGTTTTAGCCTTCTTCTGTTCCTCCTCATTCCTCAACAAAGAGGGCTCATCAAAGCTTCTCTTTGGACCCCAGCCTGGCCCTGTGGCCCTGCAGCCGTACCTCTACTTCCCAGAAGGTGGGTAGGACAGGGCCAGAGAACACCATGTTGACTCATCCTTCCTGATGCGTCAGCCCCAACCTTACCAGCCCTGGTCCTGATCTGCTGGGCAAGGAAGTTGCGAGGCTGTGTTAAGACACAGGGCAGACCAACACAGAGAAGGAAGACCAGCCACCAGGATTGTATGTTTCTGTGTGTCTGCAGGGTGGGTGACATGGGGACAGATGCCCTGATGAGAAGATTCTAAATTCCTAGGTTTGGGACATATGTCAGTAGTGAAGGTCAGGATGGCCAGCGGGGACCATCCTTGTGACTTCCTCTCCCCCTCCAGCAGGGAAGCAGTATCCTTTCCTTCCAGGAGCAAATCATACCCATAACGACAACAGGAGGGACATTGAGAGGTGTAAACTTGGGTTTAAATCCTGGCCCATCCCTTCTTCGGTGACCCTGGGCGAGTCATGTCATTTCCAAACCTCAATTTTTCCATCTGAGAAATAAAGACTACCATACCCTCTCTGGTGTTTTGAGCATAGTAAGATAATATTTTAAATGTGTAAGCCACCCCACATCACGTCTGGAATGGTGTGGAATATGGATACATTAGGACTCAGGTGATAAAGGTACCCCATGTCTCGGGAAGGTGCATGGTAGCTGATGAAGCAGTATGCGAGAAGGGTCACAAGGGAAGTGGGAACAAAGAGTGGCAGGGTTCAGGGGAGGGAGTGATGATTTCAGGAGAGGAAGTGGAGGGGGTGACAGGTGGGCAGGGCTGTGAAGGAAGGGCAATATTTGCAAAGGAGAGAAGTACTTGCCCATCGGAGTTCTCTATTGCTGCCTAGGGAGCCATGCCAAAACTGAATGGTTGAAGAAGCAAGGAGTTGGTATTTCTCACAATTCTGTGGGCTGACCTGGGCTCCTTGCAGCTGCATACAACTGGGGCTGGGCCTGCTTGGGGTGCCGCCTGGGCCTCTCTTAATGGGTGAGTCTGATGGGTCTTTGGAGTTCAGTGGTGGCTGGATTTGGTAAGAATGGGAGCAAGGCTGCAAAGCTCTTAAATCCTGGCCTGAGCAACTTGCCCAGCATCTTTTCATTCCATTCTGTCAATCAAAGCCACTCCTGAGCGTCCCCCCCACCATTTTAAAGGTTAGGAATAGACTCCACCTCTGCCTGGGAGGAGCATCAGTGTCAGAATACAGCGGGCTGGAAGGTTCTGTGGCCATATTGGCCAACAATCTACAAAACAGTGTTAAATGAAAGCCTGCCACAGGACAACCCCCACCCCAACGTGTATCGGAATTCCCTGCATGACCATGATAAGAGCTGTAGCTTATCCCCAGGACACCAGCTCCTTTTCAGCTGCTGCCCCATCCCCATCTTGCGCTCCCCAGTCCATCCTCAGTGACCAGCCAGGGTGTAGGGGCCATCGCTGGTAGCGGGACACAGGCCATGCCGGGGAGCCTACAGGGAAGGAGCCAGGAACGGGCATTCCCTCTTGCCTCTCTCCCCTCCCTCTTCTGCCAAGGTTCCCCTCTGCCTGAGCCCCTTTGTGAACTGGAGGGCACAAGGGCCTGAGGCTGCAGTGCACACAGGTAGACCTCCAGGAAGGAATGGGGTGCAGACAGGTGGACAGTGGTTCTGCAGAGGACCATGGAAGACAGATGTCTACCTTCAAGTCCAAGCTTCTTAGTGCCTTTTGCCACTCTTCCATCATCTGGCCCAGTTTTCTCAGTCCTCATTTGTCCTCCTCCTTTAATCATGGACTCCCATCACACTGAACCATTTGTAGTTCCTTGTATCAGATTTGCTCTCTTTCTCCCCTCTAGGCTTTGCCCATGCTGTTCCCTCTGCCTGGAATGGCATCTCCCCTGCCCCACCTCCCCCTTTGTCTGGGAAATTCCTATTCGTCCTTCAGTACTGGTTTCCTCCATTCAGGAAGGCCTTTCCTAATGCCCCTGGTTGAGGTAGGAGTCCCACGGGGTGCCCCAACTTCCGCTTCCTCTGCCACGACACACCTGGGTGGCTGCTGGGTGGTCCCAGTCCCATGGGTGATACCTCTGCCTCCAGTGAGCCCCCTCCAGCCTATCCACGTGTAGCACCTGCCTCCACTCTCCAAACAAAACCCAACACCCTAAAATGGTCTCCAATGCCTCAGGATAATGTCCAAACTCCTCCTCAGCCTCCAGAGCCTTCCTCTTCTGCCCCTAGACCTCACCAGCCTCCCGCTGGATCTTCTCCCTGCACCCTGTCACCCTGCACCCTCGCTGCTTGCTGAGTGCACACTGCTCTCGCACCCACTGTGCGCCGGGGCATGCTATTCCCTTTCCTTGAAACACGCTTCCTTCTAGACTGGTTGATGTCACCCATCCCCAAAGGGTGCCTCCTTTGTCGGCCATTAGCACACCCCACCTGCCCTCCTACCCTGCTTCCCACCTCACTGCCCTGAAGCAGAGTTAGTTACCTCTCTTTGGGGCTAGTTTTAGGGGTGACAGGGCCATGGTCATTAATGGGTGAGTGGACTCCTGTGTCTGCCAATAGACTGGGAAAGCCCTGAGGGCCAAGACCAGATCCTGGCCACCCTCAGCCCCACCCCAGCACCCCGCACAGGACTCAGGGCACCTCAGCACCACAATGGGTGAGAACTGGTTGGATAAATGAATCCTCACTTGGCACTTCCTCTTGGGAGGCCTGGGACAGGGACAAGTCCGAGAAGACCCAGGCCTTGCTTTTGGAGGTCACTAAATCAGTTCTCCATGGCTATGTGACTCCAAACAGTTTTAAGCTTTAAACCACAAACAGTCATTGTCTCACAATTTCTGAGGTCAGGAATCTGGAAGCGGCTTCCCTGAGGGGTACTGGCTCAGGCCTCTCCTGAGTTGCAGCAATGCCATCATCCGCAGTTCCAGAAGACTTGAGTCGGCCAGAGGAACCACTCCCAAGCTCCCCCATGTGGCTGTTGACAGGAGGCTCTGTCCGCCTCTGTGCGGGCCTCTCCACAGGGCTGCTGGTGGTGTGCCTTCTCCCAGAGCAAGTAAGGAGAGGGGCCACACTACCTTTTATGACCTAGCCTCTGTGTCACACACCATCAGTTCTGCCCTATCGTATTTGTGAGATGTGAGTCACTAAGTCCTGCTCACACTCTGTACAAGGGTGTGAATCCCTGGATGGGAGGTCCCTGGGGGCCGCCTTGGAGCTACCTCAGGGATGGCAGATGAGCCCTCAGAGGCTACGTGAGGTAGCTTGCCCGGTTGGCCTCAAAGAGGGTCCCCAAATGGGTGGGGCACAGAGTGAGCAGAGATGGGGAGCAGAGGGAATGCTGGCCACAGCCGCCTGGCCTGGCTGGGATGAAGGAGGAGGTGACCATGAGATTTGAGGGGGGTTGGATGGGGGAGGGGAATGGTGAGAGACTTGGGAGGGCCAAGGGCAGAAAATTCTTCCCTTTTCTTTTCTTTCTTTTTTTTTTTTTTTTAAAGATTTTATTTATTTATTTGACAGACAGAGATCACAAGTAGGCTGAGAGGCAGAGAGAGAGAGGAGGAAGCAGGCTCCCCGTGGAGCAGAGAGTCCCATGTGGGGCTCGATCCCAGGACCCTGGGATCATGACCTGAGCCTAAGGCAGAGGCTTGAACCCACTGAGTCACCCAGGCGCCCCAATTCTTCCCTTTTCATGGTGACCCTGGAGGCCTCACGTGGAGGACCAGGGCAGCAAGAGAAAGGAGGCTAGGGCCTGATCTCGGAGGAGGGCTGCCCCAGGGAGCTGCCTGGCTGGGAACAGGCACACTGGACTTTGAGAAAAACATGTCCTTTTCCCGCGCAATTGCAGGTGTTTGTCTAGGGGTTGGTCTCCCCAGCTGACGCAGTGTGCCAGAGCTGCCCATGCAAGGGGCCAGTAATTAAATTAGTCCCTCCTGACTGACACCCCTCAGGGTCCCCAGAGCCCACCTCAGGGGCCTCGGCGTTGTCTCTGCCGGAGAATAGCTCCCTGACCCCAGGGCATACACACAGATTCAGATAGCCAGGGAATGACAGGCTTTGCCAGACTTGGTGGACAGGGTAAGAGGTCCTCGAGTGCAGGGTGCGCTGGAGTCCTCCAGAAATCATGCTGCCCTTTGGCCTGGGGAGAAGTTCTCAGAAGGCATTACCCACAGGGAGCAAAGGGCCCACTGGGACCCAACCTGTGTGACATGGCTTTATGGTGCCGGGTGGGACAGGGGTCAGCTAGCACAGCACTGCCAGCAGCCACGTGGCACGGGCCACGTGGTGGCCTCACAAGAGAGCTGACGGTGCTCAGCGAGGGTTCAGGAGGAGGCAAATGCAGGCAGAATGAAAGCTGCTGAGCGAGCAAAGGCAGGGAGGGGAGACGGGGCAGGGCACAGGCTGGTGATGGCTGCTCCTGTGAATCAGCGGGCAGGAGGAGCTTTAGGGAATGGGAGGCTGGAAGGCCAGGCCTTTGTTCAGCAAATGTGGAGACAGAGCAGTGACCAAGGCACCCAGAGTCCCTGACTTTGCCTTGCCTACTGTCTGGGGGAACTCAAATGTCCAGTCAAGGAATCAGGAATTTTACCCCCAGGTAGAGAGGAGCCCTGGAAGGTCCTTGAGCTGGAGTGGGTCGGGGGCAGGACCAGATGGGCAGTGGCTGCCTTGGGCTGGACTGGGCATCTGTCTTAATGACCCCACAGAAGGGCGGAGCCAGCACTGATCCACTTATGGAGATCCACTTATGTCCTACCCAGAGCCCACTTATGCTGGGCTCTGGGTAGGACACTCTTCAGGCATTATCTCAACAACACCAGCAACGACACCCACTCTTTGGAGTAAATGAGGTTCCTGTGTTGGAGAGGGGTAAGGACTTTCTAGAATCCTGGTCTCAGTAGAAGGCTGCCTACCCAGAGAGCTATTCTGTTCTACTCCCACTCTGCCTAGTTCTAGCCTCCAACTGGGCTGAAGGGCACAATGGAAGGGGCTGGCCTGAGAACCCTTGAGGTGTGCATGACCCCCCACCTGCCTGCTTGGCTCCACCGCACACCTCCCTGCACTGCACCCTGCCCCTATCCCTCTCCCTGTGCCACATGCCTCCTTGAGGCTTGGTTCCATCACCTGTAAATGCTTCACCCATAAGCAAGTATTTAATAAATGCCCATTCCTCCTCACCCCTCCCCTTTGGAAATGCCAGGAAATGGATTTTGAAAGACCCGGGAGAGTTTATGGATCGCAAATAAGGTTTGGAGTTTTCTTAGACTTTAACTCATCACTCACTCAAACCTTTAACCAGTGCAAGGTGTGCCCTGGACCCCCAGTTGTATTTAGTGAGTGAATGTATGGAACTAGATGGGCAGGCAGACTCTAGTAGCCCCTCTTAAGGGGGCCCTGAAAAGAACAAAACCAGCAATGAACCCTGGTCCTATGAATACAATGCCAATGATTTAGATCAAAAGGGACGTCCCCCTTGAAAAAGGGTAAAAATTGTCAGAGCTGGCATTTGGGCATGTGCTAGATCAATGCTTCTCAAAATGTCTGTGGTGTAGGACTAGGTTCTTGTGTCTGTGGGTGGGGGGAGGGGTGCCTAATTCATCTCAGACCTATTTATTTGTAAAATACAATATAAATTACTGGAAAAATGAAAACAACAACAAGCATAGTCCAAGTTTTTATTCTTACTTTCAACAGACATACAATTCCTCTGCCACCTTGCTCTAAAGTTTCAGAGCAGGTACTCTCAAATTCTGTACCTAACTTGGTCAGGAACCAGGAACAAGTGGTTAATGGACCCATTCCAGCCCTCAGACCACATTAGAGCCGCACGGCCTTAGAGCTTGCTGGGGGGTAATTACTGGGATTGTCAGATCACTGTGGTTAAGCTAAATGAAGGTACTTGGTGAACTGCAAAGAGTTCTACAAGATTAGTGGGGCTGTGGTCTTGGCCACTTCCATGTGGGTAAGCTGAGGGGCCTCTGGGAAGGGAAGGACTTGCTTGAAGGCGAAGAGCTAGAAAGACTCCAACGCTCTTCGCTCTCATGCAATGCTCTTTCCACCCTGCCAGGACACTGGGCCCATGACTAGTCCAGATGGGGAAGAAAGGCTTGGCCTCTTCAGCCCAGATCAGGACAGCTCTGATGGGCCACTTCTGTTCAGCTTCTCCCTCTCCCCAATTCCATTGCCTTCCCTCCCTTCTGTAGATGTTGACCCCAAGAACTCTCCCTAATAGACATCCCACAGGCAAAATGTACTTTCAGAATCCACTTCCTGGAGAACCTAACCCATGACATCATGCATATATGGAGTCAAATCTCAATATGAGACTCAGAGAGATTAACTAACCTGTCCAAAGTTGCACAGTTTTTTTTTTTAAGATTTTATCCATTTATTTGACAGACAGAGATCACAAGTAGGCAGAGAAGCAGGCAGAGAGAGGGGGAAGCAGGCTCCCTGCAGAGCAGAGAGCCCGATGTGGGGCTCGATCCCAGGACCCCGAGATCACGACCTGAGCTGAAGGCAGAGGCTTTAACCCACTGAGCCACCCAGGCACTCCCAAAGTTGCACAGTTTTTAAATGGGTTTTATGTTTTTGGAGTCAGGATTTCAACTCAGATCGGATAGCAAAGCTAGTGGTCTTTGCCTTATGAGTGAGATCTTCTGACTACCAGCTTGGAAAACAAAAGAAAGAATCAGAAAAAATGTATTTAAGTTGTGAAACTTAAAGTAACTGTATTCAAAATGGCGCACCACTTTGGAAGACATTTTGGCATTTCTTCTTTTTGTTTTTAAAGATTTTATCTATTTATTTGATAGAGATTACAAGTAGGCAGAGAGGCAGGCAGAAAGAGGGTTGGGGGGAAGCATGCTCTCCACTGAGCAGAGAGCTCGATGTGGGGCTCGATCCCAGAACCCTGGGATCATGACCTGAGCCGAAGGCAGAGGCTTTAACCCACTGAGCCACCCAGGCGCCCCATTTTGGCATTTCTTAAGTAAAGTTGAATATAGGCTTACTGTACAGCACAACAATCATGGTCCTAGCTATTTACCCAAATGATTTGAAAATAAGTCCACACAAAAACCTGCACACCAGTGTTTACGGCAGCTTTCTTCATAATCAGAAGAAACTGGAAGCAACCAAGATTATCATTTAGTAGGTGAATGGACAAACACACTGTGGTACCTTGAGGACAATGGAATACTACTCTGAAATAAAGGGAATGAGCTATTAATTCACACGACAATGTGGATGAATCTTAGATGTGTTTCGTTAAGTGAAAGAAGCTAGACTAAAAACTTTTTGATTCCATTCATATGATATTCTGAAAAACGATAAGATATAGGCATGGAAGCAGATTTAGCCATTGCCAGGGATTTAGAAAGGGCGAACCATCGACTAAGAGAGGCATAGGAAATTCTCAGGTTGGTGGAATGAATCTGTCTGGTATTGGACTGGTATATGATTGATTCCATGCATTTGTCAAGACCTACAAAGAGTGAAACTTAAAATATAGAAATTAAATTGTAAAAAAACAACCAAGAAGCCTGGGGATTACAAGATGGAATGCAGACTTGTGACAAAAGAATCTTTTTTTTTTAAAAAGGAAGTTAGGTTTTATTTACTTATTTGATAAGAGAGATCGAGCACAAGCAGGCAGAGCATTAGGCAGAGGGAGAGGGAGAAAAGCAGGCTCCCCGCTGAGCAGGGAGCCTGATGCAGGGCTCGATCTCAGGACCCTGGGATCATGACCCGAGCCGAAGGCAGACACTTGACTGACTGAGGCTCCCAGATGCCCTATGACGAAAGAATCTTAAAACCGTATTACAAATGTACGAGAAAACCTCAGTGCATGGGGTTGGGGTAGGTGGAGGGGAAGAACTGCCCTAAAGGACTTTGGAAAATAGGGTTTTGACTGGAAACTCGAAGACTAACATTAAAATAAGTTGCACCTAAATACCACAGGGTGGTTAAATTTGAATTTCTCATGGGGGTGTGCACCAACAATTTGGAAATGGCTGTACTGTATACTGAGAGTGCACAAGTGGGTAAGTAGATGGTAGGAGCCGGTTTTCTCACCATTGGGGAGGGAGGTTATAGGTGGGCAAGGGAGGAAGGCTAGAATGAAGGGTGGAGACATCAGTACGAACTGATGTTTAGTTTGATGGACAGACGGGTAGATACGGAAATCATCGTAAGTATGTATGTGGGCATGGGTTAGCTCACCTATGCGTATTTCCTAGCTCCTAGCTCTGTCTACTATTGGAGCCTAGAAGAATATCACCCCAGTAGCAAGAATATCACCCCAGTAGCCTTCTTGGGCAGGGAAAATAGAGCCTGAAGCATCTTGGAGTGTCAGAAAGTAAAGAGGCACTCAAAAAACAAAATGATGGGAGCATCTCAAAGAAACCCAGGAGGTAAAATGAAAAAGCTCCCAAGGGCCATGGCTGGAACAAAACAAAACAAAACAAATAGCAGTATTTGGATTATAATCCAAAGTATAAAATACACGCCCATGAGTACATACTGATAAAAATAAACAATTGAATGATAATAAAGAACTGGGGGAGAAGAGCCAAATTTCTCTTACAGAAGAATCCCAGATTCTTGGATGGAGATCGTCTGCCCTCAAGGACATGGAGCTTAACCCACCCCATTTGAATTGGGGGATACTTAGTGGCTTGCTTCCAAGAGTGTGGGAAGAGTTGGGGGCAGCAGAGGGAAGGTGAGTAACTTTAGCGTGGAACCATCACAACTGCCAGGTGATCGGGGTCAACAGCAGTGGCTTTGATACGAGGTGTCTTTGATACGAGGTGATGAGAATGACACCTCACTTCTGTGGTCTTCCTCTCCAAACCCCATGACCCCAAGCTGACTAGGAGAAAAACATCAGATATATCTGAATGGAGTGACCTTCTTTTCTGCAAGATACCTGGCTAGTAGTCCTCCAAAGGGAAAGCCATCAAACAACTAAGGAAATTCTGAGAAACAGTTACAGACCAGAGGAAGCTAAAAACACAGGACGACTACATGTATTGTGGTACCTTGGATGGGTCCCCAGAACAGATAAAGATCATTAGCAAAAACAGGTGTAATTAATTTTTTTAAAGATTTTATTTATTTATTTACTTGACAGAGAGAGAGAGACAGAGACACAGAGAGTGCACCCAAGCAAGGGGAGAAGCAGGCAGAGGGAAAGGGAGAGGAAGGCCCTACTGAGCTGAGAGCCTGACAAGGGGCTGGATCCCCTGATGCAGGGCTCAATCCCAGGACCGTGAGATCAAGACCTGAGCCAAAGGCAGATGCTTAACCCACTGAGCCACACAGGTGCCCCCAAACCAGTGAAATTTAGATAAAGTTGTGGATTTTAACTAATACTAATGTTGGCTCTTTAGTTGTAACAAATGTACCACAGTAAAGAAAGATGCTAACGATAGCGGAACCTGGGGGAGGAGTATGTAAGTACTCTTCACATTGTCTTTGCAGCTATTCTGTAAATCTAAAATTATTCTAAGATTTAAATGTTTATTTTAATTTAAATAATTAATTCAGAAAAATCGCTGTGGGATGCCTTGTTAGTTTCCTGAGGCTGCTGTAACAAATCACCACAACCTTGGTCACTTGAGACAACAGAAATGTACTCACTCACAGTTCTGGAAGCCAGACAGCCGAAACAGGCTGCACTGGTATCAGTTTTAGAAGGGGTTCACCGGGCTGTGCTCCCTCTGGAGACTCTAGGGGAGAATCTGTTTCCTTGTCTTTTCCAACTTCTAAAACTGGGTAATAGATTCCTTGGGTCCTGGGCTCTTCCTCCATGTCCAAACCCAGTAAACGAGCATTTTCTAACCTTCCTCTATTCATTTTCACATCACCTTCTGCCTCTGTATCTAGTAGGGTCCCTCCATGTCTCTATTACAAGGATACATGTGATTATATTTAGGGCCCCTCCAGATAACCTAGGATAATCCTCTCATCTGGGGAAACACAATTTCATTACACCTACAAAGACCCTTTTTTATCCAGGTAAGGTAATATTCATAGGTTGTAGGGACTAGGACCAGGATATCTTTCATGGGGTCATAGTTTAGCTTATTTGAGATGCCAAGCAAATTATGTATTTTCTCCAAGCCTCAGGTCCCTCATCCAGAAGTGAGGTACAAATGTATGTAAACGAGGAGGCCTGATCTGCCACCAGACTTCTTCCTGCAGGACTGTTTCCTGCAGGAAACAGGAGCCTGAAGAGCTTCCTGTCCTAGGCAGAGGAATCCTGACATTCCTCCTTCCCCATGGGTCCCGCTCCTCCAAGTTAGTGGAGTCCGTGGCCAGGACATGGTGGTATAGGGAAAGAAAACTCAGCTGGGTATTCTAAGACTTGGGTCCAAATTTCAACTGTCAGCAATTTGTAATTTGACTGCAAAACTCACTTTCCATAGCTAGGGTATAATGCGACTCCATGAAACACATGGACGTTAGTGCCCTGGGAAAGGGCTAGAATGGCACATCGAGTCCTCCTGCCGTGAGATGTTATGATTACAGATGTTTATACTGCCCGTTGGCTCCTAGTAACAAGGGAAACTTTTAACTGGAAGCCATGGCCCCCTCTCACAGGAGTGGCAGTCATGGGGAAGTTGAGGCTCTGTGATTTGTTGGGCGGATCACAACTTATTTCTTGCTTGCTTGCCTCATGAGTCTAGACCAGGGGTCAACAAACTTCAACATGCGTTTAAACAACCCATGAGCTAGGAGTGACTTCTACAGATGAACATTTGCAATCCATTTGATGGAAAGAAACACTAACTTTGAGCCCCACTTAGAAGTGTCATCTTCCAAAAAATTCCATTCTTCTCATTAGTAGACCTGCGTTAGAAAAAAATTGTGCTTTATTATTTACTTTGAATTCTGGCTATTAAAATTTTGTGGAAATTTGTTTCCTCTCTTGTCTCCTGTCTTTGTTTCCTACATAATTTCCTTGATTTGCCTCTTGACCTTCAGAGCTTCTACTAGCCCCCACTTAATCAGTTGCCCTATGTTCCTTCTCAAATCTGTCTTAAGCCGACCCCAGATCCACTTTGCCCTTTGGAACCCAAAAGATCTTCGTGGTGTAGCTCTGACGCAATCATTGTTCCTGGCTGAAATTCCCAATGGCTTCTCCATGCCCTCTGGATGCCTTCTTGGGCTGGCTTATAGCAGGAGCCCGTCTCCCTTCTGACCTACGCGTACCCTCCTCCAGCCTTGCTGAACGTCTCCCAGCTCCCTAGGGCACCTTGCTTCCCCTAGCGCCAGCATTTTGCACAAGCCTTTGCCTCTGTCTAAAATGCCTTTTACCCTACTCCCTTCCACCCATCCAATTCCTCTTGATCTCTTAACAGTCTTTTTTAGACATCCTCTCCCTTTGAAAGCCTTCCCTGATCCCACCCCATCCAAGCTAGTAGGTAGGTGTTTCCTCTCTGGGCTTCCTCAGTGCCCTGTTTCCCTCCAGCCCAGCACGGATCACACTTTTTAAATGCCTATGACCTCCACCAGACCAGGAGCCACTCAGAGCTGGGGTCAGTCTGATTCTGCGCTGATGGCCTTGCTTTCCAGTGGCAAGGAAGATCCCTGCTCGTTGCTGCCACTTGAGGAGGAAGGGGGCTACATGTCAGGAGCCCCGAGTGTTTCCCTTCCTCCGACCGCAGATCACCACCCGCACAATGAGGGCAGAAGGCCTCTGACCTGCTGATGGACAAAGGCCTGGGTCAAAGGTGGGAGTGGAAACTTGGGGGACAAGGGGGGCCGGGGAGACAGCAGTTAAGCTTCCAGACACTTTTATCAGTCCTCTACAAGTAACCCAGACAGACACAAGCCTGAGTTCTGGGGCTGGTGTGATCCAGGCTATTGTAGCCAAAGGTCAGTCTCAGCGGCCAGCTGCAAGCAGCCTGGCTCTGGACCCTCCCCCTCCCTCGCCCTCCTCTGAAAGCCAGGAATAGAAAGGACCTGGTCGGCGGTGCTTCTAGTGCAAGCTCAGGCATATGTGTGCACAAGTGAGTGTGAATGTCCATGGATATGTCTCTGCAAGCATACCCACGCACGTACGTGGGCTGGTGGGTACATACCTGTGTGTGAGCCTGTGTGTGCCTGTCCGTGTGCCTCAGTGCCTTCGCTTTCTGGCACAGTCGCGCAGGTGCGTTCCTGGGCCCCATGTTTCTGAGTGGGACTATGTGCACAGGTAAAGGCAGGAGTTGAGAGGGTTGTCAAGCCCCCTGAGCCCCCTGAGCCTGGGACATCTGGCTCTTTGAGGCTCCCTGGTACCCTCCACCCTCACACCAAAGCGCCACTCAGTGACAGGCTTCAGGCTCTCAGTCTGTCAGCTCCCACACTCCTTCTCTCATCCATCCAGTGCTGTTGGGAAAGACCCAGAATCTGGAATGATTAGGATGAATCCCGAAGGAGGTGCCGGGACGCTGTCAGTGCTCCGCCAGAGTCTCTTTGATCATTGCCCTGTGCCCTAGTCCATGTTCTTGTCAACTTCTTCTAATACCTGCCCCGAAACTCTCCGGGCCTCACCTGGGACTCCTTTAGCCCCACATGCAGAGGATGGTAAACACCTGGGCACTCAGAACACCCCCACTGCCCCACCCCAGGTGACCCTTGGCCTGGACCAATCAGTGAAAGCCCAGCTGCCTGGCTCTAAGCTGGAGCACCCCGGGGCGGTGGGGGCCAAGGGTAGGGAGGGAGGGGTGCATTTCTGCAGGATCCAGCCATGCTTGCTCTGAGTTTGGAATCGCACCTTGTTTAGCTTCCTTGTCCTCTTTGGCCTACCGCCCCAACTCCCTCTCCAGTTTCCCCAGCGGGCATTTCCTCAAAAAACCAGTCTCACAGGGGCTCTTCTTCTCAAGCTCGGCTTCTCAGGAGCCCGACCTGAAACAGGGAGAGGGGCTTAAAAACCACTTCGCACAACTCTCTCCCACCACCCCACCCAGCCAAGGGTGTTGAGGCCTGGAGAGGAGAGGGAGTGTCTCCAGAGGTTCCCCCTTCGGCAGGCTGTACTCTTGCCCTTCTCCGAAGCACCACCTGGCCGGCACCCTCCCCACCTCCCCTGTGGGCCCCAGGCCCTCTCCGGAACACCGCCAACAGCTCTGGGTTGGTTTCTTTGGCCTGCTTGGGTACACCATTCCTAAGAGTGTCCCCTTAAACCATCATCTCTTCTTGGAAAAGAAAGTACCCAGACTCAGAAAGCAGGAAAAAAGAAATCTTCCAAGGTGGAAACCAGCCAGGCAGAGATGGCTTGGCCAACACCGCTCACCACACGGCCTTCAAGAGTGCACGGCTTGGAGGCAGATAGGATCCCGGTGGACAGAGCCTAGACCTTCTCATGCTCACATGAGGCACCATTCTGGGTATTGGAAGACCCGGGTCCCAATGGCAGGTCTGTCAATGCCTGGCTGAGTGACCTTAAGGCGGTCCCCTGACTCTTAAAGGACCCCATTTCCCCATCTGTGGAAGGCCTGCTCAGGACATGGTGAATCATGGCATTCAGAGCATAGGATTCAAGCCTCAAACCTGCTTCTTAGGGTCCTCACACTCTGAATGAGCCAGCGGGTTACCCCGTCTGGGCCTCAGTTTCCTCATTTGTCACTGGGGAAGACAGCAAGACTGGCCTCATGGTTTGTTGTGAGATTTAAAGAGGTTCACTCACAGGGAGAGCTCGGTGGGTCCCCAGCACACAGTGAGCTTTGGGAGGCTGAGTGTTGTTTGTGCTCCTGTTGTGTGCCATCCCAGGGTTGTAGAACTGCCTGGGCCCTGTGGCCAAACCAACTTGAGACAATTCACACCCTTTGTCAAAGCCAGAGGACAAGGCACCAAGGAGACACCATCTGGTGAGGGGAGAATTTCAAGGGCTTCCCTCTTCCCTGTCCCACCTGCCTGAACTCTAATGCCTTCCCTGGCTTCAGAAAGAAGACACAGTGCCCCTGGGAGCTCCAGACCAGGGTTGGGTACCCAGTGGGTGTGCACAGTGGGTGACCTAATAATCCAGGATGGGTGTGTGTCTTTGTGTCTGACAGGATCTGCTGAAGGGCATAGACCACCTGCATTTCCTTTCCATGTGGTAAAATGGATAGAAATAATGCAGGCTTACTCTTGTTTTGTTTCTTCAGGCTAGAAAATGTGTTTTTGTCAACTTTCTTTTCAATTTTTTAAAATGAGAGTAAAACATAAGTAACATAAAAGTTACCATCTTAAATTTTTTTTTTTTTACACTTAAAACAGACATTTATTCCCTCACAGCTCTGGAAGCCAGAAGTCCCAAGTCAAGTTGTCCATAGTGTTGGTTCCTCCTGGAGGCTCTGAGGGAGCCATCTTAACCACATTAAAGTATATGGTTCAATAGCACTAAGTACGTTCCCATTGTTGCAATGATCACCAACATCCATTCCCAGAACTCTTTCATCTTCTAAAACAGAAATTCTATATCCATTAAACAGTAACTTCCCATTTCCCCCTCCCCCCTTGTCTTTGTTTGTTTGTTTGATTCTGTGCAAGATGAGGGTTTGGTGGTATGAGCCCTTTAACAAATATTTATTAGTGGTTTCCGGTGTTCCCTGGCCCTGTGCTGGGCGTAAAACATGGGAAGGACTCAAGGCTCATCCCTGGCCCTGAAGGGTTAGGATTCCATAAGCCTGAACAGAAATGGAAGAGAATTTTTTTCATGTCTTCATTCAACAGAACTCTTGTGACCTGGTCAGGCCCATGGGGCGAGGAAGCTACAAGGAAAGACATCCAGTCCCTGGCCTGGAGATGCTGTTGTCTGGACCAGGACGAAGAAGCAACTCCAACTACCAACCTTCCAGACTTCCCTAATCAGGCCTCTCTGCTTCGATGGATCCTACCTGCCATCCCACAGAGGGAGGAACACCTGCTAGGAAAATGCAGGGGAGTGGGCCCTACACTGCCTGGAGTTCACGGGAAAGCACCAAATCTGGTTCCTGGGTTCTGGCCCAGCTCTATCTTGATCTTCCTGGGTGGCCTTGGCCTAATCACTCTTTGGATCTCATTCTGCTAACTATCAAGTTGGGATCAACAATCCTTGACACACGCCTCCAAAGCAGCTTTTGTCACAGCTAAATGAGATCATGAATATGAGTGAATTTTGATGATTCAAGTGCTCTATGAACATGAGAGCTCTGATTGCCCATCTTCTCAGATTTTTAATTTAGAGGAATAGGTATTATGAGGTCTGTGGGATGACAGCTCCAAAATTATCCTCTCCCCTGCTCCCTGACACAGATTCAACTAGTCCCAGCCTGTCAGTTCAATCTGCACTCTACAGAAGGACTCTCATGTCCAGAGTTGGCCAGGGTCTGAGCAAAGGTCACACAGCCAATGGAGTCCTACCCTGTCCTTGCCCAGGGAGTCTTTTTTTTTTTTTTTTAACCTGGCCTACCTGGCAGATTCTCTTACCAAAATAAATGAATAAATACTTCATATATCACAAATAGTCAGTAGTAGAAGGAACCTTGGAGATCATCAAGAGGAATAGTAATATTAATAATGTTGCTACTCTTAGTATGGTACTATTACTGCTACTACTATTACTACTACTGGTACTACTAATGATGAGAGTACTTAATGTGATATGCCACACATCATAGAGATAGGTTTTATTATTATTCACATTGGATAGATAAGGTAACTGAGGCAGAGGGAAGTTGAGTAACTTGCTTGGGGTTACTCGGCTCTATAGTGTGAGGCTGGGATTCAACTCCAGGCACTCTGGTGTGCAGCCCCCACCCTTACCCCTCTTCTGTGGGACTGCATTGCACAGCTGGGGAGACTGAAGGGATTTGCTTGGGGCCACATCTGAGGGGTAGTTGCCCCTCAGGCCCTGACATACAGTCCCTGTAGACGGCAAGAGTGAGTCTTCCTGAAGCATTGTTGTACTTCTGCTCCAGTTCATGCCTGGAGCTCTTTGGCTTGGCACTCACATAGCAAGTCCTCCAAAACAGCACGTATAAATGCTGTTACCTTTGGCAGGACACAGAGGAAAGCTGGCTGCCTGCTATACAAGTAGGTAAGAAGAAATCAGATAAACTCATAATGAGTCTTAAAGGTCTAGTATGGCCTGCATGTCAGTTGGAAAGGGCAGTTCAGACTGGGCTTGCAAGTTCTTCTCTGCAGGCTTCTACCCAACACTTGCAAGAAAGATTTGGTGAAGCATTTCAGAGGACTGCCCTCCATGGTTTTGGGCAGTTAAATAAAACCTTAATCCCTTGTTCTGACTGCCTTCTGACCAAGCAAAAGCCTAAACCTCTAGGGAAGAGACAGAAATCATTTTGTTCCCAGGGTCTAGGTAAAAATACATTGCCTCTGGGCAAAGAGTAGAATCGAAATTCATCTGACTTTTGGAGGAGGGGTAGTAAAACTCTTCTTTCTGCCCCTAGAACACAGGCCAAGATCTCCTGGTGTTATAGAAAAGATAGAAAAACTCAGGGAGATAGACAGGAAATGTCTCTAGCCTAGGATCCTGCAATGATACCAAGCAGAGGTGGGCTACCAGTGGTCTTTCTCCTACAAGATCAACTGCAGATAGAAGGCAACAGATAGTTGTCATGGGGACAAGGCTCAGGAATGCTGAGATAACCCTCCCCTCCCCCCAAGACCAAGGTGTACAGGGCCTGCTCAAGACCCAGCTGAACCTGCATGATAGAGAACTCACTGAACCCATCATGACCCTAACACAGAGTAACAAGGCAACAGTAGCGTACCACTCAGGGGCACAAGGGCGTGGAGAGAGTTGTCCGCCCCCCACCATGGCAGAGGACTATGAAAACTGGGAAAGCCTTCATCCACATTTTAAAATTTGCTTAAAAGATCACTGTAAAGAAACTGAATAGTCAACCCACAGAGCATATATATGATAAGAGATTGGTATCCATAATATATAGTATCTATAAAGAACTCATACAGCCCAAAAAGAAGACAACCCGATTAAAGGACTAAGGGCAAAACATATGAATAGACATTTCTCCAGAGAAGAATAGAAGTGGCCAGCAGGCATGTGAAAAGATGCTCGACATCTCCAGTCATCAGGGAAATGCAAATCAAAACCAGGTGAGGTACCCCCTCACACCCCTTAGAAGGACTAAAATCAAATAGTCAGAAAATAACAAGAGTTGATGAGGATGTAGAGAGGTTGGAGCCTCAAATACTCCTGGTGGGGGTGGAAGATGGAGCAGGCATTCTGTGAAAGAGTCTGGTGGTTCTTCAAAAAGTTAAACAGATTTATCCTTGGACTCAGCAGTTCAGTTCCACTCCTGGGTATCGACCAAGAGAAAGGAAAACATGTTTATGAAAAATCTGTACATGAATGCTGATGGCTATAGCAGCATTATCCATAATAGCCAAAGGGTGGAAATAACCCATACGCCCATATCAACTACTGAGGGGAAAAACAAAGTACAGTGCTCACGCAATGGGATATCATTTGACCATAAAAAATACCGATTCTTGCACAAGGACTGTCTTAATCCACTCA
>RCUC01163285.1:0-28520 GCA_003697995.1 Taxidea taxus jeffersonii | reverse complement strand
GTCTTGCTGAGCTCCCCTCCTCCGATGGAACGGTTTGAGATTGGGGAGGGGGTACTTAAATGTGTGCTCCCGCATTTGGAGTGGAGGCGGACAGCGTGGGAGGAAGCGCCCCCCTCATAATTGCGGGGCTTCCCCCAAGCCCAGAGCTGGGTTAGAGGCTGTGCCGCTTCCTCTGGGGTTTGCTCAAGCTTCCTGGGACCCTTTGAAGTGGGTTCCCGGCAAATCCTGCCCTGGGGCCTGGATACGGGGCGGAGTCTCGGGAGCGGGGCGGGGCCTCCGCCTGGGCCCGCCGCCGCTGGGGGCTCCGGCGCCAGTGTTGCTAAGGGGCCCCTTCCTCCTCTGGCTCCCGGTTGTCACCCCTCATTTCTCTGGGCCTTCCCTTCCTACTCTGGCTACATCCTCCTCCTTTCCTTCCAAACTCAGCTTAAACCTTCCACTCCCTGGCCATCCTGGGCCACCAGCCTTTCTCCCTTCTCGGAGGGCCAGTCTTTAACCAGGTGTCTTAAGCGCCAGAGGAAAAGCAGTGTCCACTTGTCGAGTACCAGTGATGAACCAGACCCTGGCTAAGAGCTCTACAACCACCTCATCCCAAACACACAAGCACCCGGAGAAGTGGGGACTCTATCCCCACTTCACAGATGAGAAGTTTGAGGTTCAGGAAGGTCTGAGTCACCTGCTCACGATCAAGAGCCCGAGGGGCAGAAGGATCTTGGAAGTCCGTGCTCTCCCAGCTCCTACACACATACCCACAGACACCCTTGACCATGCATGGGAAACTAGTCACAGCACGTCCTGCGGAAGGGAATCTCAGGAGATAAAGCCCAACCTCTGTATTTCACAAAATTAAGGCCCATAGAGGGGAAAGACCTTACTGGAGGTCACAGAAACAGCATGAAGACTGCAATCCCTGCCTTCTGGCTCGAAAGGCTGTCAGGGGCCTGGAAGGTACCTCATTAACCTTTGAGAATTTCAAAGACAAATTGGTAGCCTGCCTCAGGGCCTTTGCACTTACCTTCCCTCTGCCAGGATCACTCCCTCCCACGCTTCCTTCCTCACCTCCTTCAGGTCCCTGCTGGCAGTTATCTAGCTCACTGCCGTACTTTACCTGACCATCCAATATAAAAGGGCAGCAGGCTACCCCACATGGGACTCCCCTATCTCCCTTCCTTGCTGTGTTTTTCTCCATGGCGCTTACCACCAGCCCCACACTCTACATAGTATTGTTAATCATCTGATCTCCCCCTCTCTGTGTGTCAAGAAAATAAATAAAATCTTTTTTTTAAAAGGGGGCAGCTGCCTAGGTGGCTCAATTAGTTAAGCATCTGCCTCCAGCTCAGGTCATGATCCCAGGGTCCTGGGATGGACTGGGAAGCCTGCTTCTCCCTCTGCCTGCCACTCCCCTGCTTGTTCGTTCTCTCTCTCTATCTTTCTGCCAAATAAATAAACAAAATCTTTTTAAAAATTGTCTGTTGTCTGCCCCATTAGCTCATAAGCACCAGGAGGGCTGACACTGCCCTTTTTGTTCATGGCATTGAGCTTCGTTAAATGAATAGGCACCTGTTGAACCTCAAACAAACAAACAAACAAAAAACCAGCGAGTTACTTTACCCTTAAAATGGGTTTATTCAAGAATAGCAAAGAATGAGAATTCAGAAAAAGCAAGCCATAGGAGAGTTCAACAAGCAAAGGAGAGGAATATTACTTTGTGGAGAAAAAGGAGGAAGTTGGGGGCGTTGTTCTGCAGTCAAATGCTCTACCACTGAGCTATATCCCCGTGGGGGGGGGGGGGGGAGGTTGTTCTGAACAAAAGTCCCCTGGAGGGTTCAGGTGGTGAAGGTTTCTCATTGGCCGAGTTGCTGCTGGTCAGGGAAGGAAATGTTCCTTCCCACTGGAGTGCTAAAGGACTACCTGCAAGGTGCATCTCTTCCTGTCTGGGTCTGGGACTGACACGTGGCAGAGTGGTAGTGCAGGAAGTCTCCCCCTTTGGGCCTCCCAACTCTATTTTAATCAACCGATCAATCAATTAATCGAGTTTAGTGGGGGAAGGGCAGAGGAAGAGAATCTTAAGCTGCATGCCCAGGGTGGGGGCTGATCTCATGAACCTCCAACCGGAACCTGAGCTGAAATTAAGAGTTGGAGGCTTTTTTTTTTTTTTAAAGACTTTATTTATTTATTTGACAGAGAGAGACTTGGCAAGAGTGGGAACACAAGCAGGGGAGTAGGGAGAAACAGGCCTCCCGCTGAGCAGGGAGCCCAGTGCAGGATGCGGAACCGGATCCCAGGACCCCGGGATCATGACCTGAGCCAAAGGCAGCCACTTAACGACTGAGCCACCCAGGTGCCCCCTCCCAACTCCATTTTAGATGGGGTCCCCTTTTATTAATTTTCACACTTCCCACTGCACTGCTAAGAGAACTCACTCAGTGTGATCTGGGCTAGTTCCTTCTCTCTTTTCCCAACTGTTACACGGGCTGGGGGTGGGGGGGGCTTCCTCTTAGAGAGGTGGAAGGCTGGCCCAAGCACAGTGCTCAGCCACACCCAGAGGCCCAGGATGAATTAGGGAGTCAAGGGCTGATGGGACTCGTGGGGGATTCCCGCTGCTACAGAAGGTGGGGGATCTTCCCTGAGTTCCAGGGTCCCCACCCCACCCCGATGTGGCCCTGGGGTGCTCTGACCTGTCAAGTGCTTTTCCTGCATTATCTTATTTCATCCCCACGGCAGCCCCTGTGAGCAGCACGTCCCCCACTTCACAGACAAGGAAATTGAGGCTTAACCAGTACAGTGACCTGTCCAAAGTCACACAATAAGTGCAAAGCCAGGATCCGAATCCAAGTCCATGGGCTCTATGGTCCCAGAGCTACTCAGCTAAGCATGGCCTTTGGAGATGACTCTGTCTTCTTTCCACCCTGGCCCCCTCCCTGTTGTGAGCTGTGATGGTCCCGCCCGACAACCAGGGTCCCCTGTGCTGTGGGTGGCGAGCGGCCGAGGGCATACTTCCGGCTTCCTGCAGCCACCACTTCCACTTAGCCCTGGATGAAGAGCTTCTGTTTTCTCCTTGGTCAAGTGGGGATAAAAATATTATAATACTATTGCACCTTGTGGGGGGAGCCATGAAAGTGTGAAAAACTCTTGGTACAATGCCTGCACATGGCAAGTCCCCCGTAAACGTCAGCTGTGATTATTTTTATCACTGACACCATAGTTGGGGGCTGGGGCTGGCACAGCACCTGCCAGGTGCCAGCCTGCTTCCTGCATCCTGACAGTTTGGCTGCTGGCCAGTGGAGGCTCTGATGAGGAAGGGAGGAAAGGCAGGGCACCGCTCTGCTGGTTCTGAGAACCTCCAAGTCTGACCCCAGCCTGTTCCCCTCCCTGAAGGCACGGGTGAACACACAAGGCCCCCTTCTGACCATGCTCTCTGGATAAACCCCTCAGGACCCCATCAGGCCCCTTAAGAGAAGGGCAGGGACCCCACCCTCCAGACCCTTATTCCCTTGCCCAGCATCAGGCCTGTGCCCTCACGAGTCTACACACATATTAGGAAGAGCTGTGGATACAGTCACAGCCCCAGCAGCACACATATCTGTGCGCGCGCGCGCACACACACACACACACACACACACACCCCTGTCCAGGCACACAGGTATCTTAGGAACCACTGCAAGATAGAAGCTCCTAGGGGCGCCTGGGTGGCTCAGTCGTTAAGCGTCTGCCTTCTGCTCAGGTCATGATCCCAGCGTCCTGGGATCGAGCCCCACATCGGGCTGCTTGCTCAGCGGGAAGCCTGCTTCTCCCTCTCTCACTCCCCCTGCTTGTGTTCCCTCTCCCGCTGTGCCTCTCTCTCTGATGAATAAATAAATAAAATATTAAAAAAAAAAAAGATAGAAGCTCCTAGCCCACCTCCCCCCTGCCCCTCCTCCCTACCCTGCTCCCCTCCATCTGTCTATCCATCTCCATCAACCAGTCTCAGTGGGGCCCTGGTCACTCCTTGCTGACTCCTCTCCCATCTACCACCCACCCATCATGAGTCCATCTGTCTGTCCTGCTGTCTGCAGCCAGCCCAGCAGTAAGCAATCCATCCTCACCCAGTCCCATGCATCATCTCTGCCACAACCTCCCCAGCAAGACCCTGTCCCCTCACTCATCAGGGTCTCTCATCACTCACCCACCCCCTCCCCCAGCCTTCCTCCACCCCCTCATCTGTCTCTCTCATCTGTCATTCTGTCCATCTATCCATCCTTCCTTCCTTCCTTCCTTCCCCCACGGGCCCAGCCCCATCCATCACTGCCCAGACAGTCCTGCCTAGCCAGGTAGTCACCTCTGGGCAGCTGCTGTCTGTCCACCAGCCCATCCATCCATCCATCCTATCCGTCATCCCACAGCCACTTGTCCACACTTGTCCCCATCCACATAGTGCCTGGTTGGGCCCCCTGAGGAGCCCCTCAGTCGGCCCTGGGTAGGGGTGTGCACTTGCCCACCGCTCATACCTGCAGAGCCTCTGTGACCTGGGATAGGAATCCTGCTGAACCCTGTGCTGAGCAGGAGGGCACCCGAGACCTGGACACAGCCCTACCTTGAAGAGCATGTGCTTGTGTGAGCCCGGGAAGGGTGGGGTGGGGGGGAGAGTAGAGACACTAGGAACCTTGGTGGGGACCGGGGCAGGGGGTGCGGGGGGGGGGGGGGGCAAGGGGTGACTCGGACTGTGTGTCCGTCCTGTGTACTGCGTAGTTTGCACCATATGCATCAAAGAGCCCTACAGGGGCGCCTGGGTGGTTCAGTGGGTTAAAGCCTCTGCCTTCTGCTCGGGTCATGATCTCAGGATCCTGGAATCGAGCCCCACATCGGGCTCTCTGCTCAGCAGGGAGCCTGCTTCCTCCTCTCTCTCTGCCTGCCTCTCTGCCTACTTGTGATCTCCGTCAAATAAATAAATAAAATCTTTAAAAAAAAAAAAAAAGAGCCCTACAAAAATAAGTACAAAACTTGAAAAAAGTACCCAGCCTCTAATCCTATCTCCTGCTCGCTCAGGCGGGGCCTGACCAGGGCCCCACGGTTGGGGACTCAGCTCCCCCCCCCCCCCCCCCCCCCCCCCCCCCCCCCCCGCCAAGCCCGGCTCGTCCCTCTCCATCCCCGGCCACGCCGGGTCTTCAGGCGGCTGAGGGACAAACCCGGAGCCAAGGCGCGCAGAGCCGACGAAGAGCCCCGGGAGAGCCCAGAAAAGGCCCGGAGAGGCCGGCCACGTGGACGGGGAGAGGCGCTGGGGGCCGCAGCGGCCGGGCGGGGGCTCGGGTCCCTGCAGCGCGGGCGCCCCACCTGCCCGGGGCCGGGCGGCCGAAGCGAGGGCCCGAGACGGCGGGCGGGGGAGGGGTGGGGGCCGAGGCGCGGCGGCGGGGGGTGGGGGCGGAGGCGCGGCGGCGGGGGGTGGGGGCCGAGGCGCGGCGGCGGGGGGTGGGGGCGGAGGCGCGGCGGCGGGGGCGACGGCCCCCTCCCCGCGCCGTCTAGCGCCCCGCCCCCAGCTTCCGCCCCCGCTTCCGCCCCGCAGGTGCAGCCCGGGAGGGTCTCGGCTCCGGCTCTGAGGCCGGCGGAGTCCCCTTCCCCGCTCCGAGGAACCGCCTCGGCGCCTCCTTAAAGGGGTCGGAGCTCGGGGAGCGGCGGCCCCCATCGCCATGGAAACAGGGGCGGTGCTGCGGACGACGACGGGGGACCCGGGCGTCTGGGGGCTCAAGGTGGGCGACAGCGGCTCCCCTGTGCACTTTGCAAACAGCTGGTTCTTCTCCTTGGGTCCCAGCCGTCCCCTCTCACCCCACCTTTAGAGGCCACCTCCTCCAGAAAGCCCTCAGCTATCACCTCACCCGGCGGCCTCATAACAGTAATGATTAACAGTGATCACCGCGGGCGTTAGCCAGCTCTACCTCCGAGCCAGGCACCAGGCTACCGCTTCTCATTCATCACCTTTTGCCCTCATACCAACCCTGTAGGGAAAGCAGGTGAGGAAGCTGAGGCTGGCTCACAGCTAGAAAACTGCGTCCTCATTCTGGTCTCAGTTTCCCCATCTATAGAAGGGGAAGGTTGCCCCTGGGACTGGCCAGCTGACCAGCCAAGGGCAGGAGGGAGACCACAGGCTTGTCTGGGTTTGGGCTGAGTAACATCCCACCTTTAGAGGTCCTTAGATGGGCTTGCGCTCCCCAGTTTGCCCCAGTGCTGTGCACCACGCCCAGGCAGCCCCCTCGCTCCCCCCGCCCCCCCTCCCATGGTGAGTCCCACCCTTGTGACCCTGAGTGGGTGTCTCCAGGCCAAACCCCTGGTGACTCAAGAGACATCTCCAAGGGGCCTCTCAGCTCCCACATTATGAAGAGTGACCCGCTCTGATTGAATGCTGGTGTGGGGGTCCCTCTCCCATTAGCCTGGGGTGTCCCTAAGGGTCAGTACATCTCTGCCACTTCTCCAGGCTGTGGTCACCAGAAGCACGCAGACCCAGGTGGTTGAAGGTGGTTGACCACATCTGTCCATGGACAAGCACATCCTGGGGGTCTGCCCCCACCCCTCACCCAGCCCCGAGATGTGGCTTACAGGACTGGGTTCCTGGTGAGGAAATGCAGGCTGTGCTATGGAAACAGACTGGTCCCAGACCCCCAGACACTTCCTCTGTGGGCGCAGAACAGGAGAAAGGGGTGCAGGGACCACTTTCTGCGCAGCAGCCACACCAGGGTCATTAACCCTTCTGCTTAGGGAGCTAAGGATTCAGCACCTCTTGAACACGAACCAGCCCAGTGAGCTGGTTATTTTCATGCCCATTTTATGGATGGGAAAACTGAGTCTCAAAGAAGGAAAGTCACTTGACTAAGATCACCTGCAATGAGTGGCAACCCCATTCTTTCCCCCAGCACCCCACTGTCTCTCTGCTCAACTCCGGCATCACAGACTGGACACTGGCTATTGATACAAGTCTGCAGTATTGTGTGTGAGCAGGAACAGGGTTTTGTTTTGCTTTGTCTTAAAGCTGAGGCCCCAGTGCCCAGCTCAAGGCCTGGAACATACCGGGATTGTCGAATATACCTGATAGTATCTGTCATCTTCCACATTCCAGGTAGTTTCTACCTCCCTACGTCAACCCAGCCTGCATTCGCTGAGCATCTACTGTATCTCCCCGCTCTATCTATGTCACACTTGATACAGATCATCCCGTGGAATCCATCCCTGGCCCTGTGCTTTCTCAGTGACTATACATATCCCCATTTTACAGATGGGGAAACAGAGGCTCAGGGCAGAGTTGGCATTAGAAGCCGGAGCTACAGGTCTCTCGTGTGGTACCTCTTCTGAGCCCATAGACCTTGCCTGGGGCCTGGCTGACTTGGGGGTCCACCCCAGAGACTAAATGCGGCTGGTGGGGGTGGTCAGGGCTCTCTTTGGGGGGTACTGGGAACCCCGCCATGGCCCCCAAGTTCATAACCACGTATGCGTGCAGCTGCAGGAAGGTCTTTGAGCACGGATGTGTGGACACATCGCATGAGAGGAAGTGGGGACACTGAGCAGGGCTGCAAGGGCGTAGGTGACCACCAAGGTGAGTGCGTAGGAAAGCATGAGCGCCTGTGTCTGTTCGCCCTGTCCTAGGGCAGGGGCGTGGGTTGGGGGAGGAAGGCGCCCACCTCCACAGATCCCGTATCCCCAGACACATGCGCTATTCTGAACCTCATCCTAGCCCTGGAACCCAGGCTTAGGGAGGCTGAGCGCCTTGCTCGTATAACGAGTCTGTCCGCATGTGTGTGCAGGCGTGTGTGTCTGTGCCTGGGTGCAATTTCGGGGTGGGCAGGGCGTCGTGGTGGGGGGGAGGGCTTCCTGCAGTTCCTACCCTGTAATAGAGCCTTCCTGTCTCGCCAGGCCTGGAGGAGCAGGCAGTAATAATTGTTTTGCCCAGGGCCTTCTCCTCATGTCACAGCCTGAAAATGTGCCCCGGGGCCTGTCTCAGAGACCAGCCCCCTCCCCAGCCAGGGCCTGACCCCAGGCTGATCCCTGTGGGCATGTGGGTGGGTCTCTGGGCCCTGCTCTGCCTTCTTCACCTTCACCAGCAGGTACAGGGCCTGGACTCCGAGGGGTCCTGCTTCATTAGCAGGCCCCCCTGTCTGCCTCTGCCTTCAGACTGTGAACCCCACCAAGGGAAAGGGGAGGGACTCCTCCAGCAGACTGGGAGCCTTTTCCAGGTATGGTATGTATGCCCTCTGATCAGAGTAGAGGCATTCCCAGGGCAGAGGCCAGGCCTTGTCCCATCAGCCTGGGCCACCTCCCCCCCCACCCCACCCCAAGCCTCACGGACACTGCCCCTATTCAGCCCTAACCCCCCAAATCATTGTCTTCACTTCCATTCGCCTTCCATGAGCCTGAGAGGGGAGCCAGGACAGCGGGACGGGACTGCCTGGGATGGGGCTTGCTTCCCCCCACCCCTGCCTACCTTTCCCAAGCCCTGTCACCTCTGCTTCCTTCTCTTATCAAAACCCACCAAAACCATCCCATCAACTGAGCATCTGACTCCTGGTTGCAGCTCAGGTCACGATCTCGCAGTCACGAGATGGAGCTCTGTGTCTCGCCAAACGTCTCCGCTCTGGGCTTGGAGCCTGCTTCAGATTCTCTCTCTCTAGGGGCGCCTGGGGGGCTCAGTTTGCTAAACGTCTGCCTTCGGCTCAGGTCATGATCCTGGGATTCTGGGATCGAGCCCCACATCGGGCTCCCTGCTCGGTGGGGTGCCTGCTTCTCCCTCTGCCGGCTGCTCCCCCTGCTTGTGCTCTCTCTCCCTCTGTCAAATAAATAAATAAAATCTTAAAAAGAAAAAGATTCTCTCTCTCCCTCTGCCCACACTTGTTCTCAAATAAGTAAATAAATAAAATCTTAAAAACAAAACAAAACGCACAAGACATGGAAACTCCTGGCCTTCTGACTCCCACGCCTCACCCGGCCTCACCCTGTCTCCACTCTTCTGGCGCCTAGTGTCCGTGACCCACCAATTCTGTTCAAGGAAGACCCAGGAGGGAGCAGAACTGGCACCGTGAGGCCAGCATCTGAACCCCCCTAAGTCCTAGGTCCCTCCTCGTGCCTGGTGCACCTGCGCCTTTCTGCCCAAGTCCAGCGGGGCGTAAAGATAAGGAGATCTGAAGGCAGACGCCGGCCTGCGCCAGATCAAAGTCTGGGCTGGGAGAGGGATGGGCCGCGGGGTGCTGAGACCTGACAGGGAAAGTGACTTGTTCCTGATCAAGGAGGAAGCTGTAGGGCCTCCCGCTTTCCCTTCCTCGTGAGGGCTTGGAGAGACACCAGGCTAACCCCAGCAGAGAAAGGAAACTGAGGCCCAGGGAGAAAGGCTAGTTCAGGCTCCTGGAGCCAGGCCTGGCGGGCTCCTCCCCACTCCTGGCGCGCTGAGCACAGGGTCAGAGGGTCTGGGTCAGAGGCCCATCTGTACCCTTTACTCACTGAGGACCTGGCGGCACCTCGGGTTCCCCATGGAGCTTATCAAATGTGAATTCGTTTTATTATATGAGATAAGGACACAGCCAGCGCAGCCAGCCCGGGGCCTGGTGTGCAGAAGGCACTTAGTAGAGCCACTGCCTCCCTTCCAGGGGGGACGCCCTGGGCCCCACTGTCCCAGCAACTTTGCCCAGAGAGCCTTACCTCCCCTCTGCAGACCTCAGCCGTCCACCCTCACTTTCCCCACCGTGTCCCCAGATGTGAGCCCTGGGGCGCCCCCGCTCCCTCCTCCCTGCCTGTCACCACCTTCCTGGAGCTCTGCTGGGAGGGACAGGGCTGCTGACTCAGCTCCCGGAGCCCTGGGCTTGCTTAGCAACACGCACCGGCCCTGGGCAAACACGGCCACAGGGAGCCACACCCCCACCACAGGAATGCAGCGGCATTCCTCGGGGGTGCCGTGGCACTGGGCCCGCACTGGAGCGGGGAGGTGGGCACCTTCCTCTGCCACCTAGGCACCAGGAGAGAGGGGGCCTGGCACCGGCGGTACCACAGCCACTCAGGCTGGCCGGGTGGGGGGAGAGGGCAGCCTGCGGGGTCCCAGCCCACAGCCAGGGGCCTGGCACTCAGAGGAAAAGAAGGCAGGACTAAGGTCGGGAGGCTCTGCCATCTTTCTAAGCTGTGTGACCTGGGCCAGGCCTCCCTGAGCCTTAGTTTCCTCCTCTGTCACATGGGGAGGAAAGACTAGGTGGGACTGGTGGGATCCTGGTGGGATTGCCATGAGAACTGGTGGAAAGGATGCAGGTCCCGGCCTGCCTCGCTGCAGGGACTCAGGGAAGGGGACCCTCAGTTACGAAGCCCTCATCCACACCACAGAGTGAGAGAGGTCTTCTGACTCTGGGAGCCTAGAGGGAGATTGAAGCCCAGAGAGGGATTTGTACCTCCCTGAAGCCACACAGCAGGGTCCCATCCCAGGGACCAAACTGCCCAATGTGCTGTGTCCCCCCAGTCATCTCCACCCCCCCATGCTCCCTTCTCTTCTGGGAAGGTCTGAGTCCCCAGACCCCACAGCTCACACAGGCCCAGGGCCCCAAGCAGAGGAGGGCCAAAGGGAAGGGACTTCCCAGGGGGTCCCTCTCCTGGGCCTGTCCCTGCCAGCTGGTATCTCAATCTCCTGTCTTTGTGTTTTTCTGTCTCTGGAAGAGGCCACAGAACAGGGGTGTGTTGAACACACAGGAGTCTTGGAAAACACCCTGAGTGAGAGCTGCATTACCTGGATTCACCCCTGGTTCTGCCTCTGACTTGCTCTGTGACCTTGGGCCAGTCCCTTACCTTCATTAGCCTTTACTTTTCACATGGTCACCTACACTGCCAGGGATCGTGAGGACAACCCAAGATCAGGAAGAGCCCAGCAAATAGTAGGGAGTCCCGTGGGAGCACCTCCATCCAGCATCCCCAGCCTCCCACAGCCTCCTGTAATCCCCCTAGATTTGCCAGCCTTTGATACTCCTGTCGGGCCTGAGCCGGGGCTCTGAATAGGAAGCTGAGGGCTCAGGGGCTGTGGGGAAGCAGGCAGGAGCAGAGCCTGCCAGGCCGGCCTGCTGGAGGGGGCTGCAGGCCCCTCGCCATTCACCACTAAGCCTGGATCCGGACTCCTTTGTGCCAAGAACAAAACCTAGGGGATCAGCTGTTCTCAGACCTGCCTCTCTCAGCTCCGGAAGGGACGGAAGGGACAGGAGTCTGGGCCTGAGGGTGGGCCGTGTCCCCTCCATGGGCCCTGGGATGCAGGCGAGTGGCCCCACACGCCAGAAGCTCCCCACTCTCTCAGGGTGTGAGGATGTGGTGGGTGAACACATCTGGGTTCAAATCCTGCATCTTTTTTTTTTAATTTTATTTATTTTATTTGACAAATAGAGATCACAAGTAGGCGGAGAGGCAGGCAGAGAGAGAGGAGGAAGTAGGCTCCCCGCTAAGCAGAGAGCCCGACGTGGGGCTCGATCCCAGGACCCTGGGATCATGACCTGAGCCGAAGGCAGAGGCTTAACCCACTGAGCCACCCAGGCGCCCCTCAAATCCTGCATCTTACTTGTGACACTTGGGTAAGGGTGTGAGCGCCTCTGAGCATCAGTTTCGTGATCTGTAAAGTGGGCATTATACTGGCTCCAGCCTTGCAGGGCTTGAGGATTCACTGAGATGATGCATTTGGGGCTTGGCTGGGCCTAGGACCCAGCAGGTGCTCTAGAAATGGAAGATACTATTACTTTTCTTCTTGCCTGTGTACGTGGGGCATAAGCCAGATCAAATCTTGGCTCTGAGAGCAAAATAAACTTGTGGGGGGAATGATGGGGGCCTCTGAGAAAGCCTGGCCAGGTGCACTGGGAGATAAGGCCTGAGATCCATGCACCTGCCTCCTCGGCCTTCCAGAACGCACCCCAGAATGTCCAGGGCATATGGCTTACCCCTAACCAAGTGCCCCGGGTGTAGAGCTGCAGACATTGGGGATGGGTCCCCAGAGAGGAGGTGTGGAGGGACTCAGCATCTGGGGGTTGGTGGGCTTCTGCTAACTGGCCCCAAGGTAAAGCCGAGCCTGAGCCTGTCCCTTCTCAGGCTTCCTTCTGGCTCTTAGTCCTCATGGTGGCCAGTGGCTCCCAGCCTGGAATGGTAGAAATGCTCTGGCAGGAGCAGCCCCTTGAGGCGTAGCTGAGAGAGGCCCTGGGGGCTCTTCCTGCTCCGGGGGGTCTCTCCCGGGACTCTCAGGCCTGAGCCACTGTCAGCGAACAAGGCTCAGTCGGGGGCGCATGGGTGGCTCAGTGGGTTAAAGCCTCTGCCTTCGGCTCAGGTCATGATCCCGGGGTCCCGGGATCAAGCCTCTGCATAGCATAGGGCTTTCTGCTCAGCAGGGAGCCTGCTTCCCCCCTCTCTCTCCGCCTGCCTCTCTGCCTACTTGTGATCTTTGTCTGTCAAATAAATAAATAAAATCTTTAAAAAAAAAAAAAAGGCTCAGTCGGAGGAGGTGGCTGAGAGCAGGCCCCGGGCAGTCATTACTTGAGTTCCCCAGGCAGGGGGCCAGGAGGCCCGCGGTCACACTGGGCCTGGGGCCTGGGCTCCAGCCAACCATCAGCGGCCAAGATTGTTGGTTCGGTTTTATTTTAAACGAGAACTTTGAGTGGAAACATGTGTCTCTCCTTTTCCCCCTCTCCGTCTTTCCCTCTCTTTCTCCCCCCATTTCATTCTCAAATATTTCTCTTTTTTTGTGTGCCTCCTCTTCTCTGTGTTTCTGTCTTGTCCTGTCTCGGTCTTCTGTCTCTATGTCTTTGTCTTTCTTTCTTTCTTTTTTTTTTTTTTAAGATTTTATTTACTTATTTGACAGAGAGAGAGAGAGAGAGATCAGAAGCCGGCAGAGAGGCAGGTGGGGCAGGGGGAAGCAGGCTCCCCGCTGAGCAGAGAGCCCGATGCAGGGCTCCATCCCTGGACCCTGAGATCATGACCTGAGCCGAAGGCAGAGGCTTTAACCCACTGAGCCACCCAGGTGCCCTGTCTTTGTCTTTCTATCTCCTGACTTCTCTCTCTCTCTCTCTTGCTTTCTCTCTCTTTCTCACCAGCTGTTAGGGGGCTAGAGGGGTACCTGACTTCCTCCCCTGGGATATGGCCCAGGCCCCTGGCATCCCAGGCTCCCCGCAGAAGGAATCCCCAGGGGCCTCTGGGGCCCCATGCGGGCATTCTGCCCCTGGGGAGGTCTAAGAGTCCCCTCCAGGGGGGAGGGGTTTTGTGCAGCTGAGCCTCTGGAACCCACATCTTCCACCATCTCCTCCTCCTCTCCCTCCCAGTGTCTCTCAGATCTGCCCCTCTTGTAACCATTTTCTGTACCAGGCATCTAGGAAATAATTCTGCAGCTAAAACAAGATTTCAACCACTGATCTGGCCCAAACCTCCCATTTTGCAGCCAGAGAGGCTGGTGCCAAGAGGGACAGTGACTTGCCCAAAGCAACACCGAGAAACAGGAGCAAAGCTGGAGAGAACTAGTTCCCTACTTGTATAAGCAGCATTGTCTACACATCAGGAAGAGGAGTGCCCTACCCCCGGACTCACAGTCACAGGGCTTCTCAGGCCCCAGCCTTCCAGAAGAGTGGTCTGCTTCCTTGGGGTTGACAGACCTCCCCTGAGTGGTCACCTGCCCAAGAGACTCCCTGGGAAATGGCAGGCCTTGGCTGGTCACTCTTTCCCTCCAGGACAGGCCTGTTACTGGGCCCCCACCTTCCAGCCCCTTCTGCCACTCATCAGGGAGCGAAGAAGAGAGATGAACATTCCAACACTAGGTCCACGTCCCAGCTCAACCTGAGTCCTGGCCTCAGTTTCCCCATCTTTGTAGCAGAAGGCTTGTTTTTGTCACTAGGCACCATTTCACCCTAATATTTTATTGTGTCCTCCTCTCCTTTCATGGAAAGAAACTTCTGGAACACCAGCTCAGGTATGCAAGCTTCCCTCCCAAAGTGGGAAGGACCTTTCCCAACATGACCAGCCCCCCCTTAACCTCCAGGCTCACTGTTTCCTGGATGCAAATGTCTTAGATGCCACGAGCAGAGTGGGGACTGTTACCACACCTGGCATCCCTTGTCAAAAGTGTGCCCCTTTGGGTCCCCAGGGTCCTGCCAGAGCTCAAGTAGGAATAGGAGGAGCTGCCTGGGTCGCAGAGGGGAATTTCTCTCCTCTCCCGTGGTGCGAGGAGGTCAGCCAGGGGAAATGAGGGGGGTTAGCCAGACGGGGGCAGGTGAGCCTGTCTTTCCAGATTTGGGCAAAGTGTCATCACCGCTGGGCAAGTCAGAAGTCCCTGCCCAGGAGATCTGGGTGGGAAAGGGATGAGGTGCTGCTGCCCCACAGCAGATGCTCCTTTCTGCCCCCTGGGTCCCCACCCACAGCCCCCAGCGAGGCGCTGAAAGGCACGACCTTCCACAGTCCCCACTATGACCTTCCACAGTCCCCACCAGTCTTGCGGATCTCCTCAGCTCTGGGTGGGAACATGGAAACGACTCTCTCTGCAGATGTGGGAACTGAGGCCCAGAGCAGGGAAGGGGCTTGCCTCGGTCGCACAGACCTAGTGGTGGGCTAGAGCTCGTTCCTGCCCGCTCGGGAGGAGCGGGGTGTTCAGTTCTCGGGAATTTTGCAAGCCTGATCTCATCGGCCCCTTGGAATCAGCCCCGGCTGGGAGAATTGATACCACAGCCATTGGCAAGTGACACAAACCAAGATTTTTGTGGTTTTTTTGTTTGTTTGCCTGTTTTTTGTATTTTCCTTCCAGACAGTGAGAGGTTAAACATTTCCCAGCGCACGACTGACTGAAGGCCACAACTTTTATAATGTCTCTAGAAGGGGGGCCCCTGGGTGGCTCAGTCAGTTAAGCGTCTGCCTTCGGCTCGGGTCATGATCCCAGGGTCCTGGGATGGAGCCCTGCACTGGGCTCCCTGCTCAGCAGGAAGCCTGCTTCCCCCTCTCCCACTCCCCCTGCTTGTGTTCCCTCTCTTGCTGTCTCTCTCTCTCTCTCTCTCTCTCTCTCTCTCTCTGTCAAATAAGCAAATAAAATCTTAAAAAAAAAAAAAAGTCTTTAGGAGGGTCCTGAGCTTAAGTTGAAGAGGACTCGGTCACAGATCGGAGGCTGACTCCAAAGCCAAGGAAATGCGTCCCTTCCCTCAGGATGCCAAGAGTTAGCTTCTTTCTCCTCCACCATAATAACATCCCATCCAGGGCAGTGGACTGTCCTGGCTGTCCCTTGGGGCCGGGATTAAAGGCACAGCAGGGTCTAGAGCGCCTGGCCAGCTCGCCCTGCCCTCTGACACCACGCGATCAATTCCATAAATATTTACCAAGCTTCTCACTTAACCTCCCAGAGCCTGTTTCTTCAGCTGGGGGAAAAAAAAAAAAAAGAAGGTTCATCAGTCCAACAGTGTCCATCCGGTCATTCAGCCCGGGTCTCCCATGTGCCAGTCAGGTGGCATCTTGGAAAAATTTTTGCTCAGAGTTCTGGCTCTGCCACGGGCTTCCAGAGCTGCCCCTGGTCCTGGCCTTCCCATCTCTACCTTGACATCGGGGCTCCTTCTACCCTCTCCCCAACTTGGGGCTGTTGCAAGATCCCAGGGGAGGGCCCTCGGTGAGAGAAAACTCTGGGAAACGCAAACATGGCCATCGGGGGACTAGCCGGGCTGGGGACACAAAGGATCGGCAGTGGCTCACACCCTGGAGACAAAACACACCCATGTGATTCACGCCAACAGTGGTCCCCGTTTCTGTTTACTTGACTGTGGAGCTCAGAAGGCAGGGAGGTGTGGGACACTCAGACAGGACTTCCTGATGGGGTAACAACACAGTAACAGCTAATGTTTGATGAGTATTTACTGTGTGCTGAGCACACGCAGGATCTCATTCGATCCTTTCCAAAAACTCCCGACGCAGGGACTCGGACGTATCTGTTCTGTAGATAACAAAACTAGTCCCCTCCTTCCTGCTCTCTCAAACAAATAAATAAAATATTTAAATAATATGTGTTCATGGATGGAGAGTTATCATTTCGTGGGGACAGAGCTTCAGTTTGGGAGGATGAAAAAGTTGTGCTGGAGGATGGGAAAGTTCTACCGAAAGATGGTGGTGATGGCTGCAACACAATGTGAGTAAAAATGGTTATAATGGTCAATTTTATGTTACATGTATTTTACCACGATAAAAAATTAATTGAAAAAGTTGCTATTGATCCCCATTATGTTCTAGGCACTGTGCTAGAGCCCGGGGACAGCAGTGAAAAAAGCAATTATCTCTGCCTTCAGGGAGCTGACATTCTAGAACCTTCCATGGATGGAAGGATGGACGGGAAGCTGAGGCAGTGTTCCATATCTGCTCTGTGCCATGTGATGGCCCCCAGCCACAAGTGGTTACTGAGCCCTTGAAATGTGGCTAATGCCCCTGAGGAACTGGCTTTAATTTTATTTCATTTAAATTAATTTAAATTTAGGGGCGCCTGGGTGGCTTAGTGGGTTAAAGCCTCTGCCTTCGGCTCAGGTCATGATCCCAGGGTCCTGGGATCGAGCCCCGCATCGGGCTCTCTGCTCAGCGGGGAGCCTGCTTCCTCTCTCTCTCTCTGCCTGCCTCTCTGCCTACTTGTGATCTTTGTCAAATAAATAAATAAAATCTTTTAAAAATTTTAATTTAAATCTAAATAGGCACCTGAGGTTGGTGGGGGACTTAACAGTGCAGTTCTAGAAGGTCAGTCACATGATGGGGGCAGGGAGGCTAACCTAGCTGCCTTATTCAAGCTTCCCCAGCACTGGAATTCCAGCGGCGTGGGCCTCCTGTGTCAGAATGGCCGGGAAGGCACCCTGCAAATTCGATCCTCAGGCTCCGCATCAAACCCATCGAATCGGAAGCTCAGCGGACGGGGCCCAGCAGTTTATATTTTTGTCAGAGTCCCAGTTTGAGACCCAGCGCCCTTTTTCTTTCTTTCTTTTTTTTTTTTAAGATTTTATTTATTTATTTGTCAGAGAGAGAGAGCAAGAGAGGGAGAGAGAGAGAGCTTGTGCGCACAAGCAGGCAGAGGCAGAGAGAGAAGCAGGCTCCCCGCTGAGCAAGAAACCCCATGTGGGACTCGATCCCAGGACCCTGGGATTATGACCCGAGCGGAAGGCAAGTCGCTTAACCAACTGAGCCACCCAGGCGTCCCCCACAGCCCTTCTTGTTCAAGACTCCCAGCTGTGGCGAGTTTGACTTAGGTCTGACCTGTGCTGGGCCTCCCCGGCAGGGACCAGGCCTGATTAGGGGGTGTGCCCAGCTCAGGGCTTCCCCAACCCAGCTAACCCAGCTGGGAAGATAACTAGTCCTGGCTACCAGCTCAGCTTCCCTACCATTGTTCCCCACGAAGAAACGAGGGGGCCTTTCTATACTGCGAGCAGAGAGGCTGGGGCGGGCTCCTGGGCTCCTTGTCTCGTGTTCCAGGGCCAGTCAGCTCACGGCTCTGGCTAGCCGGGGAGCAGCAGGAAAACGAGCTTTGGCCTGGCACCCCACCCTGCAGACCAGCCTAGCCCAGCAAGGGGAGGAAGGAAGCCATGGCAAGCCAGGCCAGGGACCAGCGGGGACAGAGGTGGGGGGTGACGCAGGCCTCAGGAATTTGAAAACAAACATTTAGCCAATGAAGGAAGAGGCTTCTGTGGGTCATGGAGCCAGGACGGGCCCAGTTCTCTCCTCCCCAGAGCAAAGGGGCGAATCCCAGCCCTGCTGACCGTGGCCGCTGGCTGAAACTAGTGCCTGGAGGGTTTCCACTCCAGGGGGAAGGGAGAGTGGGGGGGGGGGGTGGGGGGGGGGGGGAGGATGCGGGTGATGTAGGGACCGGGTGGGCTCTGCCCAGACACTGGAGCATCATGGCTGGAGTGAGGAGAGGAGGCAGCAGAGAGCAGGGAGCACGGGGAATACTCAGGAGGAGGCTTGGTAGCAACATGTTGTCCATTAAGCATTTACTGAGTGCCCACAGCATACCAAGAATTCAGAGACAAATGCACTACCGGGCTAGGGAAAGAGCCGGATACAAGGGAGGATAATACTGACAGAAGGGGCACCTGGGTGGCACAGTCATTGAGCCTCTGACTTCAGCTCAGGTCGTGATCCCAGGGGCTCCCTGCTCAGAGGGAAGCCTGCTTCTCCCTCTCCCACTCCTGCTTCTGTTCCCTCTCTTGCTGTCTCTCTCTCTCTCTCTGTCAAATAAATATATAAAAATCTTAAAAAAAATAATAATACTGACAGAAGACCAGGAGCTTGTGAGCACTCAGCAGAGGAAGCCAGAGAAGGCTTCCTGGAGGAGGTAGCACCTAAGCTGAACCCTGAAGGACAAATTCTGCCGGGGCAGAACAGAATCATAGCAATCTCACCCCTCCCTCTCCTAGGGCCAGCATTCAGTGAGTGGATGAGTGAGCAAGTGACCAGCAGACACGTGGAGGGAAAGGAAGGAATGAACGGTGTGAAGTCTGAAGTCTCAGGATCCAGATTGCAAAATCTGTCTTCCCACTCCTCAGCTAGTAGCTCTCTTCGTAGCCCTGGGGCTCTGCTCCCACTTAAATCCAGAGACTCGAGCCAGCCTGCACGGGTTCAAGTCCCAGCTCAGTCACTTACCAGCTGTGTGACTTTGGGCACGTTACTTAACTTCTCTGTGCCTGGGGATCCATTCTCCACAAAATGGCAGTAACAACACTACCGCATGGGTTTCTGTGAAGACCGCGTGCGTTCAGACAAGTAAAGTGCTTCGAACAAGGTTGGGCTTGAAGCGAGAGCTGCGTCAGCGCTTGCTGATACAATGTGGACACAGGCTTACTCATTCATTAATTCACTCACTTATTCACTCATGGATTCATTCCTCTCTTCGCGCCACCACTCACTCTCACACTCTTCCCTCTACCAGTCCTTTGCTGAGCCCTCCCCAGGCCAGGTCCTCTCCTCCCCGCCTTCCCACCTCACTCTGCCAATCCTGGGTGCTGCCCCCCACACTGCCAATTTCTGTAACCCTTGAATTCCCCTCAAACTCAAAACAAACTAGAAGAAGCTGTCCGCAGTGGGGGTGTTACCATCAGAACCGGGGTACGGTATGGGCACGAAGCCTCTGGCATGGGCTTCTGGGCCGGGGGCCCTCCCCAGCACCTGCCCCAGTGATGGCTGGATTCTTCCAAATCCCAGCCTTGCCCAGCCTGGGGGCCCCTGGCACGGCCCACTCCGCACCCACATCTCAGGCCCCATGAATGCCAGGAGCCCCGGACCCGGTGCTCAAGCCAGCTCTGCCCGAGCCGGGAGCCCAGAGCTGGCTGAGAGGAGAGCTCTCTCCCATCTCACACGGGAACGGTGAGCTGCGTGCTGAGCACGATGACGGCATGCTGATTAATGTTAGGTGGGCGCGCGGAAGATGCCACAGCTTCCTCCTTCCCCGCGGGTCCCGGAAGAACAGGTCACGCTGGGGAAGAGGAGCCTGTAAAGAACATTTCCAGATCACCTCCAGCATCCCGGCTACCCTGCTCGCCACTTTCTATATTTTGATGGCACGGTGTAGTGGGTGTGATCTCTGGCAGGCATCACCGAGGGAAGTGAGGCTCAGAGAGGGACGGGGACTTGCCCAAGGCCGCCCAGCCCAAAACTCAGGTCCTGGAAATCAAACCTCTACCAAGACCAGGGCTCCTGGCCTTGATGAAGCCTGAGGTGTGGGTGGGGTTAGGGCCCCTCCGGCCCCAGGCATGAGCAAGGTTGGCATCTGCGGAGCTGGGGAGGGGCTGGGGCTGGGCATGAGATGCTGTTTGGGCCAGAGGGCGGGGTGGGAGACAAGGGGAGTGAGAGGGGCAGGGCCGGGTGCCCAGCAGGAACAACAGTACGGGGCGGGTAACGGGAGCCTGGCCAGGTCCGGGCTCTCGGGCAGGCCCTCCTGGGCCCTGGAAGCAGCAGGCTCAGCCTGTGGAGCCGCCAGGCTGATACCAGCCTCGATCAGCCAACTCAGCGATTGTATCGGCCTTTTCCTGGAAGACTACAGACGCGGTGGGAGTCCGGAAGGGAGGCACCTGTTTGGGAAAAGGGGGTGTGGCCACCCTGTCCAGCCCTGCGCTGCACCCCCAGCCAGCCCACATGATTTGCCTCTTGGCGCTCTGGCCAGCCTCCCCCTGCATGCCTGGACCCCAGAGCCATGGGATCCAGCCTTCAGAGCGGGCTGTGGGGGCTGCATCCAGGGTGCTACACGGCCTCATGTGACCCGTGCTGCCGGCCACGACCTCAGCCAAGCCGGACGGCCTCCTGGGGCCCGGTCCCCACACCCGCCTTCTATGGCGCCTTGTTTCGCCCCACCTTGGAAGGGGCAGGCACAGGCGGGTGTCAAGGCAAGACTGATGTGACACCATTTGGTGTCTTCCTTCTTTGGAGAATGTCGGTGCTGCTCTGCCATGGGTCACAGATTTAGGGACACCAAAGGCCTCCTTGGGATGAGGTCTGAGGCATCCCATTGCCTAGCTGGGCAGAAGACTTCACCTGGAATCCAGAAGAAGGACTGGGTCAGGAGCACCCCCCCTTTCTGGGGGGGAGGCACAGAGCCCAGCAGGGCCAGTCACACACTTGTCACGCCTCATAGGGGATAACAGGATCAGGGGCTGTGGCAATCTGTATCGTCCCCACCCCCAAGCGGGGCGTGAGCAAACAGAGGGAGGACAGAGACACCAGGAGGGGAGGGCAGAGGAGCTGAAACCTGGTCGGGAGACAGAGTGAGCCTGTGGGCATCTCAGCATCATCTCTGCCCCATCAGCCAGCTTCCCAGAGATGCGGTGAGGACTGGGCCTGGTGGACAGGCACGGGCTTCAGGAGCTGGGAGTGGCTGCAGAGCTGGGAGGGGGCACTTTTGGGTTTTTTTGTGTGTTTTTTTTCCTTAAGATTTTATTCATTTGACAGAGAGAGCACACATAGGCGAGCAGCAGGCTGGGTGAGGAGTAGCAGGCTCCCCACTAAGCAGAGATCCCAATATGGAGCTCGATCCCAGGACCCCAGGGTCATGACCTGAGCTGAAGGCAGACACCTAACTGACTGAGCCACCCCGGCACCCCGAGGAGGTGGTTGTTATAGCAAATGTCTTCAGGGAGGATGCTCTGGGTCAGGTGGGCTTGGGTTCAAAGAAGCTCTGCCTCTTATTTGCTGTGTGACCTCAGGCAAATCATGTCCCCTCTCTGAGCCCTGGTTTCCTCCTTTGTAAAATGGGGACGCTATAAACAGAACCTGATCAGAAGGCTGTGACGGTGGTTAAAGGAAGTGATCAATGCTGACCAAGTGGCAAACAACATTCAGAACCTGGTGGTGGTGATTTTTATTGTCCTTGTCCATCATGTAGTCAAGAACTTGGCATAAAGCCTGGGAAGTCACAGGCCCGAGAGGGTAGTCTCCAGAGCCTCTGGTGGGGATAAGCACCTTTCAGTCTTAGGAATCTTCCCTTGCCCTTCACCTCACCTTCCTGGCAGTCTCAGAGGAAAGGGGCTCTAGACACCCGGGACACACACCCACACATGTATTCGAGACACCTTCTGCAGCCCTGAGTGCCCGGCGGGTGCTGGGATCCTTGAAGTGCTCAGAGAGCATTGACTGTCCGGTGGGAGCAAGGATGCTGATGCTGGGGAGGAGGAGCTGTGAGGAAAGGAGGGGGCTCCTCACCCCATCCTAGAGTCAGCCTGGGGGCTTCCTGGAGGAGAGGGCCACGATCAGCCACCATCTTGCTTGTCAGACCCCTTCCTCTCAGAGTCGAGACCAGGACTGGGCAGGAGCGAGCTCCTGTTTTCCAGAGGATTTGCCCTTCCTTGCCCCCTGCCCGGCCCACTGCCCCGTACCCCTACCTACCCCCACGGCTAAGCTTCGAGAGGGCTCATCCCCCGGGACCGCAAAGAGTAAGCAGGGCGCCCTCCACCCCCCACCCCCGCCCCCGCCCCGGGAACCCCCCTTGTCCCAGCCCCGGGACTCTGCTGCCTCCTAGTGGCCAGACTGAGGGGAACGCCGCGCCCACTAGGGGAAACCAGTTCAAGGAGGGCAGTTACCATAAAAAATAAAATGACGATGATGATGATGATGACCTTCGTCACTTTACAGTTTGCAAAATGCCTCCGCAGTCAATCACAGGCTGAACAGAATAGGATGAAGGATACAGGCCTGAAATCAGAACCTGAGTCAGGTTCCAACTGGCTATGTGACCTTGGACAAGTGTCATCTCTGAGCCTCAGAGTCCTCCTGTGTAGAACGAGGGCCATAAGGATTTGGTGACCTAAGGCCAGGTGCACAGGTTGCGCGGGGAACAATACCACCATCATTATCATAATACTTGCCCAGTCGGCTGGCTGTGCGCCATGCATCACCTCCCTTTGGATAATGCTTTTTGCAAACTCTTTTTTCAAGGTGCCCCCCTCTTTAATCTGCACTATTTTTTTGAAGTTCTTTATTTATTTAAGTAATCTCTACACTCCATGTGGGACTTGAACTCACAGCCCTGAGATCAAGAGTCGTTCGCTCTTCCCACTGTGCCAGCCCAGTGCCCCTAATCTACACTATTAATCCCATTTAACAGATGAGGGGATTGAGGCTCAGAAAGGGGAAGTCACTTGCCTAGAGCCTCCCGGTTTGTAAGTAGTAAAGCAGGACTCAGAGCCAGGTTGGTCTGACTCCAACCCCAGGGCTCAGTCCCCACACCCTTCTTTGGAAACCACCACGTCCTTATGGCCTCTTCTGAATAAACAGGCACGGCCTCTGCCCCCTTCAGCCTTTTCCTCCACCTTCTCGCACAACGCCAGGCCCCGCAGCTGCCCCCTTCCCTCCCTCCTGACCAGACCCCCAGCCCTCAGGACAGCTCATGAGCGGAGAGCTTGAGAGTGGCTTCCAAAGGTCATCCTGTCCATCCCCGTGCACCCCGCCCAAGCAGATGACTGCTCATCCTGTTCTTCACGCTGCTCAGGGGAGGAGAGTCCATAAATCCACTTCCTCTACCCGCCCAGCTGCGGCAGTTCCCAAGCCGGGAAGTTCTACCCTCGGTCTCACCGGAGTCCCTGCTGCTGCCGTGTCAGTCCATTTCCCTTTGTTCTTTCCCCCAGGAGTGTCAGAAACACAATCTGGGGAGGACCCTTGAGGCCTTGAGGGAGGAACTCTGGAATGGGGAAGGGTCATTCAGGGACAGGAAGTGAGAGCTGAGCCCAGGTTCAAAGCCAGGTCAGGGCGGCAAGAGTGGCTGAGCTGGTCTCTCGGTGCCCAGGGCAGCCTCAGCCCAGGTGGGGCAGCCTCACCCACGGACCGAGGGCCCTGAGGCCCACCCCCTGCCCCACTGGCACCGTGTGGCTCGTGCGCACAGCGTGGGAACTGAGGACCAGAGCGGGCTGAGGCCCCATGAAGAGCTCGGGCTCGGGGGTCACCTGGAGCTGGGTAATCCCCTCGAACCCCTCAAGAAATATTTGCTGAGCTTCTCCCCTGTGCCAAGCTCTGCAGTCAGCACTGAGGCCAAAGCCGAGGTCCCTGCCCCATGGCGCTCACAGCCCAATGTGGAGGTGACAGTAAGCAAGTCAGTAAATGACAAACCAGAAATCCCAGTGTGGCAGGAGAGGTGGGGAGGCCACACATTTGAGGGTGACCAGGGAAGGTCTCCAGAGGAGGTGGCATTTATGTGGGTTAAGGCTAGAATAACAAGAAGGAGCCAGACCTGAAAATCTGACGGGGGAACACCCCAGGAAGAGTGAACAGTCTGGGCACACGTCCTGAGGTTAGAATGAGCTTGGCATCGAAAGACCCGCTGGAAAGATGGCCGGGGCAGCGAGCCTGTATGGGCTCTAGTGAATGAACTCACATACCGCCTTCCTCTCTGACTGTCTGTTTTCTTATCTGTGAAATGGGCTCAATGACACCTGTTTAAAATGGAGATGGACACACAGTCCCTATTTCTGGACCTACGTGGTCATTAAATATTTGATATTCTTTTTTTTTCCTTTTTCTTTCCTTTTCTTAAATTTTTATTGATTTGACAGAGAGAGAGAGCACAAGCAGGGGGAGCAGCAGAGGGAGAGGGAGAAGAGGCTTCCCGCTGAGGATGGAGCCCGACGCACAGCTTGATCCCAGGACCCTAGGATCATGACCTGAGCCGAAGGCAGATGCTTAACTGACTGAGCCACTCAGGTGCCCCATCTTTATTTTCTTTTCTTAGAGAGAGAGAGCATGCATGCAAGAGCAGGTGGAGAGGGGCAGGAGGAGAGAAATAATCCCAAGCAGGCTCCAAACTCAGCGTGGAGCCTGATGCGGGGATCCATCCCCCGGCCCCAAAATCATGACCCGAGCTGAAATCAAGAGTCAGACACTTGGCTGACTGAGCCCCCCCAGGCGCCCCTCAGTACTTCATGGCTGCTCTATCAAGAGGTCCATTGGTGGGCTCCTGGGTGGCTCAGTGGTTTAAGCCGCTGCCTTCGGCTCAGGTCATGATCCCAGGATCCTGGGATTGAGTCCCACATCAGGCTCTCTGCTTCACCAGGGGGCCTGCTTCCCCCCAATCCCCACCCTCTCTGCCTGCCTCTCTGCCTACCTGTGCTCTCTGTGTGTCAAATAAATAAATAAAATCTTAAAAAAAAAAAAAGAGGTCCATTGGTGGTACATTTCAGGTTGCAATTTCAACACCATCCCCTGGCCCCAAACTACGCTCACCACACACACAGGACTGTGCAACTAGGCAATCGGTTGTGGAATGGCTTCAGCCCTTGTCCAAGCGCACCGCACTTTACAGTTTCTAAAGCACCCCCTTCCACTGGCCTGCAGAGCGGGCTGCTGGGGAACTCCTTGGAGGCATCCATGGCAAAGGGTCCAGCAGTCCCTGGCCCACAGCAGGTGCTCATAGATGGTCAGGTGTAGGTCCTGCCCCCGCCACCCCCACCCCCATGAACTTTCAAATTCCAAAGGCCTTTGTTACCAAATGTCCTTCATCTGAAAAAAGGGCTCAGTTTCCAGCCACACAGTTCCTTAAGCCTGGATGGTTCTGACTTACAGCTGAACTGCTGGAATCAGAAGGCAGCTCTCCACCAAAACCAGAAAAAAATATTGGAGCAAGGGTCCTTGGGCCCACCTACATGGAAGTGGAGCTGTGTAGGCCAAGGTCAAGGACAGGCCAAGGACTCAAGTGACTGGACTCCTCTCTTCATGACTGGAAAGAGCTCCTTGTTCCCAGAGGGGGGCAAATCCCAGGTCTCTGCTCTGCCGAATCCTTGTCCTACTACCTCCATGTTAGCCCTCAAGATGCAGCTTGTGTGGCACTGCCTCCAGGAAGCCTTCCTGATTTTTTACGAGAGCTGGCTGCTGCCTTATTTGCCCATCCACAGCCCCCAGGCTTTCTCCTACTGGGGCCAAGTTCCTGTTGAAGTTTAACTCACATACATCAAGGACACAGATCTTATGTGTGCAGCTCCATGAACGGTCTCCAAGAGAGCAGCCTGTGCAAAAGGCATCCTCCGACTCCTCCCCCACCAGTTACTACTCTCGACCCTCGATAGCCCCACCCTGACCTCTACCCCATCAGCGAATTCTGCCTGCTTTCGTACTTTATGTGAATACAATCGTCTGAGAAGCCCTTTGTGTCTGGCTTCTCACACATTGTGTCTAGATTGTGTCCTTCAGCATACTTGCCGGTGGTTTATTCTCCTTACTGTATAGTGTTCCCTGTGGGAATAGACCACACTTTGTCCATTTTGCCACTGATGAGCATTTGGGTAGTTTTTTAGTATTTTGGTCATTAACGAGTAGGACTGCTGTGAACATCCCAGCTCGTGTCTTTCAGGGCACGCATGTACACATGTCTGCAGGTGTTTACCCCCGGGAAGAAGTGCATTCGCTGGGTCACTGGGTAGGCATGTACTCAGCCTTAGCAGATGTAGCCACACTGTGTTTCCAAAGTCATTGTGCCGGTGTGAACCCTGCCAGCCGTACAGGAGAGGTCCTGCTGCCCCTCACCCTCACCGACTCTTGAGTCTGTCTGGGGGCTTTGCATCCAGTCCCTTGTCCGTCTCACCTGTTGCAGAGAGTGGATGCTTCTGTGCCCCCCACAAAGAGACACAGATGATAGAGGAGAATGAAGGGGATCAGAAAGAAGGAAAGAGACAAGGAGGCAGAGAGAGAGAAGAAGGAAGGGAGGGACGGAGGGAGGAAAGCAGGAAAGAAGAGATGGGGAGGGGAGGGAGGGAGGAGAGAAGGAAGGAAGCAAGCAAGGGGGAGGGAGGGAGGAGAGAGCAAAGGAAGGAAGGAAGGAAGGAAGGAAGAAAGGAAGGAGGGGAAGAAGGGAGGCAGGAAGGGAGGAATGGAGGAGAGAAGGAAGGAAGGAAGGAAGGGAGGGAGGGAGGGAGGGAGGGAGGGAAGGAGGGAGAGAGAAGAAAGGAGGGAGGAAGAGAATCAACAAAGAAACATTAGGGTGACTCCTTGCTGTGGGGCCGCACACCCGCTGCCCATCACAGCCACCTGGGAGCTTAGTGCCTGCTGCCGGTCCTGAAGCTTCGGGTCCTGGTTTACCCAGAAACCTCGGTGTGCCCTGTAAATGAAGAACTGAATAAAATCCTTTCTCGACCATTTCCTTTCAGGATAAAATCTTTGAAACACTAGTAAAATCAGGGGACGCCCAGGTGGCTCAGTCGGTTAGATGTCTGCCTTCCTTCGGCTCAGGTCATGATCTCAGGGTCCTGGGAAGGAGCCCCGCATAGGGCTCCCTGCTCAGTGGGGCGTCTGCTTTTCCCTCTCCAGCTCCCCCTACTTGTGATCTCTCTCTCTCTCTCAAACTAATAAATAAAATCTTTAAAAAAGTAAAATCTTTGAAAATAGCCTGGGGTCCACTGAGAGGACAGGCAGATCCCCTTGGTCCCTGTAGGGAAGGAGTGAGCCCTGGTGGGGAGGGGATTCCAGGAAGCCTTGAAATTGCCCCTCAGAGGTACAGGGCCTGAAGACTGGCTGAGCACACAGCCTCAGGGGCTAAAACCCCTGCCCCAGACAGGCCCGCCCTCACCTCCTGTCCTGCCAGTCCCGCCCCTACCTTCCCCTTCCTCCCACGGAGAGCAGGGGCAGGATCCTAGGTCCATGGCCAAGGCCAGACACCTGGGCCAGGCCTACCAGGCAGAGGCAGGTACCACTGAGAGAAAGGCCCCCTCGAGATGCTTTGCCTGGATATACCTCGCAGGTAGCTGGCAGAGGAGGGGGGCTGGCCTGGTAGGGCCTGGTGCAACCCCTGCCTCCCTGCCCAGCAGCATGGCCCCAAAGCCAGCCGCTGAGCACCCCCCAGGCCAGCCCCCCGCAGCCTTGTGCAGACGCAGGCGTCGGCCGGAGTCCAGATCTGCCAGGGGCAGGCTGAATGGGAGCTTGTTTCCTCTGCTTGGCCAGCCTGGTGCCAACTTGGCTCTCCCCATGCAGATTCAGCACTGAAAGAAGCAGAGAGGCCCTCCGGTCTTCACTCAGTGCAGGAATCCCGATGCCGGACTTTCTGAGTTCCTTAAATCTTCAAGGGCCAGAGGATTTGCCGCCTCCCAGGGGCCCCCATGCTGTGGATATGCAGTTCCGACACAATAAAAGCCACCATTTTTGGCAACTTCGGACGGGCCAGGCACGGTGTTGACCTTCTATTTCCTTCCTTCCTTCCTTCTGTCCTTCCTTCCCCTTTTATTTATTTATCTGAGAGCCAGAGAGCACGAGCAGAGGGAGCAGCAGAGGGAGAAGCAGGCTCCCAGCTGAGCAAAGAGCCTGATGCGGGGCTCTATCCCAGGACCCCAAGATCATGACCTGAGTCGATGGCAGATGCTTAACCAGCTGAGCCACCCAGGTGCCCATCTTTTTTTTTTTTTTTTTAAGATTTTATTTATTTATTTGCGAGAGAGAGAGCGAGCAGCAGGAGGAGATGAAGGAGAGTGACAAGCAGACAAGGGGCTCCATCCCACGATCCTGAGATCATGACCTGAGCCAAAACCAAGAGCCAGATGCTCAACCTGCTGAGCCCCCAGGCACCCCGATCTGGCAGCTCCATGAATTAGGCATGACTGTCACCATCTGCACTTTGCTGCTGTGGCAACAGAGGCTTAGAGCCATTCAGCGTCTTGCCTAAAATCATGCAATATAGATGGGGAAATAGATTCCCCACCTCTGTCCAGTGGGAAGGCCCAGAAGCAGTGACATGTCAATTGCCATGAGCACAGCCGGTGCCCAGATCTTGGTTTCTGAACACCATCTCCAATAAAAACAGCTACACGCCTTAGAGAAATGACGGATTCTAGCCCTCAGGCTGGGTGAGCACAAGACGAGCCTGGAGCATCTCCCGGTGCCAGAAAGCGAGGACATGCTCAAAAGACAAATAAAAGGGGATGTCAGACAGCCACAGGAGGGGTGCCTAGGAGGTCAGTGAAGCATCTGCTTCCGGCTCAGGACGTGACCCCAAGGTTCTAGGATTGAGTCCCTCATGGGGCTCCCTGCTCAGAGGGAGCCTGCTTCTCCCTCTGCCTGCTGCTTCTCCTGCTTGGGCTCTCTTTCTCTCTCTCTGTGAAATAAATAAAATCTTGAAAAAAAAA
>ML110283.1:7033-124928 GCA_003697995.1 Taxidea taxus jeffersonii | reverse complement strand
AAAAGTGCTCCACATCACTGGGCATCAGGGAAATACAAATCAAAACCACAATGAGATACCACCTCACACCAGTCAGAATGGCTAAAATGAACAAGTCAGGAAATGACAGATGCTGGCGAGGATGTGGAGAAAGGGGAACCCTCCTACACTGTTGGTGGGAATGCAAGCTGGTGCAACCACTCTGGAAAACAGCATGGAGGTTCCTCAAAAAATTGAAAATAGAGCTACCTTATGACCCAGCAATTGCACTACTGGGTATTTATCCTAAAGATACAAACGTAGTGATCCGAAGGGGCACGTGTACCCGAATGTTTATAGCAGCAATGTCCACAATAGCCAAGTTATGGAAAGAACCTAGATGTCCATCAACAGATGAATGGATACAGAAGAGGTTATATATATATACAATGGAATACTATGCAGCCATCAAAAGAAATGAAATCTTACCATTTGTGACGACATGGATGGAATTAGAGCGTATTATGCTTAGTGAAATAAGTCAACTGGAGAAAGACAACTATCACATGATCTCCCTGATATGAGGAAGTGGAGATGCAATGGGGGTGGGAGTTAAGGTGGTAGGAAAAGTAAAAAATGAAACAAGATGGGATCAGGAGGGAGACAAACCAAAAGAGACTCTTAATGTCATAAAACAAACTGAGGGGGGTGGTGGGGAGAGGGGTTGGGAGAGGGTGGTGGGGTTACATTATATGTTTAAATAAAAAAATGCTTAAATAAAAAAAATTAACAGAATCAAACAAACAAACAAACAAAAAGAGATATATTCATTGCCTCATGGAGTTTGGGGCTAAAAAGGGAGTTAATATTAGCCATACAATTATATATAAAATTTTAACTTTGAAAATGACTACAAAGAAGAGGTTCATGTCATTTTGAGGGTTTATGAAAGTGGGATTTATTTAATCTAGGGGTGTAATGGAGAGTTCAGAGTAACTTTGTGGAAAGGGCTTGGGCTCAGGCAGATATCAGGCTAACCTGGGGTTTAAGTTCTGATCCTGCCCAAGGCATTTCACATTTCAGAACAGATTTGATGCCTACTTTGTAGGGTAGTTGTGAGAATGAGATAAGCTTTCATTGTGACAGTGTGTGTAGTATATGCTTAATGAATGTTAGTCTGACCTTCTTTCCCCTATGTGATTGATTCCATATGACTAATGCAGGAAAAGTTAAGGTAGAGATTGGTTACATCTGGAGGTCAGATATATCCTCATGAGGGAAATGGTGCTTGAGCTCAGACTTGAAGAATAGGAAAGGCTTTGGTAAAAATAATTATAATCGTATGATGAGTTGATAATTATAAGAAACAGGCAATATTAGTAGTTAAGATCATAGGGTTCAGAATAAGACGGACCCCCATTAAAATCTCAGATCCACTACTTTTTAGCTCTGTGATCTTTGGCAAAGGGCTTCTCCCTGTGTGAAAGTTTTCCCATCCATAAATTGATGATAATATAAGTACCTATTATTTAGGCTTATTGTAAAAGTGAAATGATAAAGAAATGTAAAATATTTAGTATAGATCCTGGTAGATGCTCAGTGTAAATAGCAACCAGTATCTACTCTTACAAGCAGAGAAGGAATAATCTCTGGGTTCTTTTTTGTAGCGTTTTAGTGCTAATGCTTTGTCTGACTGCAAGGGGCTGATGTCATTGAGTCCAGTGTGAGATTTACTGTCCCCTTAGAGTATTAATACCCACCAATTAATAGTGACAGTCACTAAACATTTAGTACCTAATGAGCTGCATCTCCTCAGTATGGGTGGAGTGGCATGGCAAAGGAGCTGTGTAATTCAACTCACCAGACTGCCTTCTTGCTGGCTTTCTATGACCTCCCCACTGGGCTGCCTGAGGGGGTTGACTTCATTTGAAAAATGCATTTAGAAATGTCATTGTCTGGAAAGCCCTAAAGTCTAAAATCTCCTTGGAATCATGGATGCAAAGAATGTCAGAGCCTGTCTCTAGTAGGTTCCTAATCCCAAACTCTTATCTTAAAAATGGGGAAAATAAAGGTTATGAAGGGGAATGAGATTACCAAGGTCACACTGCTGGGGATATAGCAATAATGAAGTTAGACATGGTCCCTGCTTTTATGGAATTAATGATCCAGTGAGGGAGATATAAAAAAATGGAGGAAAACAAATAATTCCAGAAGTGAACAGGTTAATATGATAAAGAATGATGAACTTGGAGGCTATTTTATACAAGATAGCCAGGGAGATCTCACTGAAGAGTTAGCATTTAAGTTGAGATTTGAAATATATAAAAGCACCAGGCATGCAAAGATCTGAGGAAGAAAATTCCAGACAGAAGGAATAGCAAGTTCAAAGTCTGTAGGCAGGAATATATTTTGATGTGTTTGAAGCTAAGTGTGTCAAGCCCAGTGACCTAAGGTGATACTGGTCAAAGAAGTTGGTAAGGCAAATTCGTAGGTTTTAGGCCATTAAGAGGAGCTCAAGTTTCATTGTAAGTACAAAAGGAAGGAAGCCTATTAGAAAGTTTCAAGCAGTGGAGTGACAATATTTGCTTAATGATTTAAAAAGTCATTCTGCTGTTGTATTGAGAATAGGCTATTGGATGACAAAAAAATAAAAACAGGGAGATCAGTTAGGAATTTATTTCAATAGTCTTAGATAAGAGATGGTGATGGAGTGAACTCAGGTAGTAGACTGGAGGAGAGGGAGAGAAATAGACAAACTAAAGATATTTTAGAGACAGAATTTGAAGGATGTTGGGAGAGAGTAAGGTAAAGTGAAGGAATAATCAAGATTGACTCTGATTTTTTTTTTTTTTGTCTTTGATTTTTGCCTCAAGGAGCTGAATATACAGCAATGTCACTGAGATAAAGAAGTCTGGGAGAAGACAAGATATGGGTGTATAAGATTAAGAGTGTAGTATTAGATAAAATGAGTACGAGATGCCAGGGTGACATCCAAGTGGTATTGCCAGTATGCAGTTGGCTATAAATGACTTGAGTACTCTAACCATCACAATCATTGGCTATAAGCCTGTTGTGAAAAGTAAAACTTCATGATGCACTTCCCTACCCAATGCCATGTAGATATTGTTAAATGATTGCAGCATTTCTTCCTGAGGAGCCCTACTCATCATAGTGCTCCTGCAGCCATACCACTACACTATTGGTGTTAGTATTCCAAAGACATCTCTTGGCCATTCCTACCATGTTGTATTAGCACCTTTTCTTCCTTGACTGTCTCAGCTTACTATTGGCTTTACTGTAAAAGTTAAAGCGAGTGAAATATGATTCATTTTTTACATTTACTAAGAGCCACTGTGCATGTCCATTGCTCTACAAGGTGCTGGGTAGGAGGATCAATTAATATATGGCTTGTTCCCTCCCTAAAGAAATTTATAAGATACCCATGGAGGGATAATTAAAGGATATTACAGAACATTACAGTGTATGTGACATTACAGTGTGTGATTAAGTGTCCAGAGGAGTGGTCTGTATTTAGAGGAGAATGGGATTACCATGTATTAAAGCAATTCTAGAAGTGTTCTCACCTCTAGAAAGAGATGAGGCTTGTTCTGGTATTGACAAAGAATAGGATTTGGATGAGAAAAGGAGGGGATGGTATATTCAGATAGGATAAGCAGTCTGATTAAAGGAGTGAAGAAGGGAAGTGAGAAATAGGAAAGAGGAATCTGGCCAATATGAAGAAGGAAATTGGGGGAAAAAGGTTAAAATAGTGGTCATATTATTACTGTAACTTTAAGACAAACCTCTAAGCTTAAGTGCTGGATTGTTCTCCTGAGTAGCATAAGTTCCCATTTCCCATATTCCACTCTCATTTTCCTTGCTATTGGCTACCTGAGTAAGCCAGTGCTATATATTTTAAGGGTTTTTTTGCTCTTTTTTTTTTTTTGGCAACAGTGTGCCAAATTTGTTAAGAATTTTTTTATTATGTTCAGTTTTGTTAGCTGGCTGACCTAGCAGATAAACCCCCAAATTTCAGTGGCTTAGCACAGTTCAGGTTCATATTTTGCTAACATAATAATCTAAAGCAGCTATTCTTAGGCAGGTAACTCTTCTGAATGCCTCTTCTTCAAGCAGTGACTCAGGGACCCAGGCACTTTGAATCTTGTGGCCTTTTCCACCTTCACTATGTGGCTTTTATGGCTGTCCTGAGGATTGGCTCTATTTCAGCAAGATAGCAGAGAAAAGAGCAGGAAGAATTGTGCATGGGAGGTGTTCATGAGCCCCGCCTGGAATTCCACTGTCATCCCACTGGCTAAAAACTCAGTCTTACAGTCAGATCTAACTGCAGGGGAAACTGGGGGATATAATTTGCCTGTGTGACCAGAAAAAAAGGAGGTGAATTTGATGATTATCTCTCCCACAAGGTGCTACTAGTCACCTGATTCTCAGGTATGAGAACTCCTGATCCTAAGGGTCATTTGGAACACCATTTAGATCAGAAGCCCTCTTCGACTATGGACTCTGAAAAACAGACTGAGGGTTTTGGAGGGGAGGAGGGTGAGGGGTTGGATGAGCGTGGTGGTGGGTATTATGGAGGGCACATATTGCATGGAGCACTGGGTGTGGTGCATAAACAATGAATTCTGGAACACTGAAGAGAAATAAAAATAAAATGAAAAAAAGAAATATTCCTCAGAAGGTTCTACTATAATCATTATATAAATAAAAAAGCATAATTAGTTAAAAAAAAAAAAAAGAATTCCTCTTTTCCCAGCCCATCACCTCACCCATTGACTGAGGAACTGAGTTGGTCCTCCCTCCACCTACTGATTTCATTGAACTTCTTATCCTTTAGCTCTGATTCTGGACTCATTTTCTCAGGTTTATTTAGGCTTCTGTTTGAATACTAGCCTTACACAGATGCCTTCACCTTGATCTCTCATACCCTTATTCACAGACTCTTTCTCTGGTTCTTTATCAATTCCATGCGAAGAGTACTACATCTGTATCCTAAGCCCACAAAATTGTTTTGGGATGATTGTCTGTCTTAGTCTACAGAACTGCAAAGCAGGGTCTGGTAAAGCCATAGGGGAATGTAGGAGAATTTGCAAAATCTGGAGAACACAGTGGTTTAGAAGGTTTAGCCTGTTAAGAAAGAGTGCCATTTATATGGAGTTATTAGCTGGATTGGAGTTAGTTATCAAACAGTAATACTATCTATACTTCCTTACATTCATTTTGTGATAAAATAACTTTTATGCATATAATCTCATTTTCTTAATATAGCACTTCTGCAGAATAGCCATTATTATCCCTATGTATCAGTCAGATTCAACCAGAAAAAAAGAACCAGTAGGATAGACATAGCTACGTAGGTAAATAGATTTATTGCAAGGAATTGGTTTATACGAGAGGGATTGGCAAGACTTGTCTGTAGTCTGTAGGGCAAGCTCTCAGGAAGGGGAGGTTGGAACTCCTGGGCATGAGCTGAAAGCACAGATGAAATTTCCTCTTCAAGAAAGCCTCAATTCTGCTCTTAGGGACTGTCAGTTGATTGAATCAGCCCATCCAGATTTGTCTAGGTTCATCTCCTTTACTTAACTCAGCTGACTATGAGGTTTAATCATGTCTACAAAATGCCTTCATAACAATACCTAGATTAGTGTTTGAATGACTAAATGAGGACAAATCCTAGTCAAGTTAACATATACAACTGATCATCCTGTCCCATTTTACAGAAAAGGAAAAGCAGTAAGTTGCAGAGCAGGCTATTTTGGGCTTTTTCTTTCACGCTGAAATATACTCTAAGGTATTTTTCAAGTCCTTAAGTTTCATATGTTTGCAGCAGGATCCAAAGAAATTATCTGGATTGATTTACCAAGTCTGATCTAAATGATACAATAAAGTATGAGAATGACTTATTTTTTCCTTGTCTAAGAGTCTCATCATGAATAATTTCCAGTATGTATAAGGACTTGATTTTAAGAAAGTCGGTGATAGTAGAATTTTCCTCTTTAATTCTTCATTCAGGATTACAAGAGACACCAATCCTTAACATTTATTTCCAATCCTGAGGCTGAACAAGTTACCATTTTAATTATAGAAAGCTGAATTTTCATCTTTCTTTAATTGCACATGGATAATTTTTACCTGTGATCAGTAGCCAAGATGTCATAAAATCACTTATGAAGTCTCATACTCTTGAACTGTAGTAAAAATACCAGTTATTTTGTAGGCTCTACAGTCATAATTTTGGGCATCCATTTCAATTTGTTGGTAATTATTGTCAGCCCTTCATGAGTAATGTAGTTTGGAAAGTGTCACAAAAAGTGCTATTTCCCTTTCAGTGACAGCCAGTACATTTAGAGAAGAGGAGGCCAATGCAGAGACAGATGCTGACTTCGTGGGCCCACAGTTTGAATGACAATTAGAGATCAACAGATCATTATTTTTCACAGCAAGGAGAAGAGGAGGGGGCTTAGAAATCCTGAATGATATGTCAGCTCTTGGATGCTTCTGTTGTGCATTCCAACATAAAAATACAAGGGCATTTTTATTTATTTTTTTCCCTCCAGCCACACACTGAAGAGACAAAGCTATTATTATAGGTTATGTCTAACCACCAAACTCATGGTCTTTAGTGAGAAAGCACCCTAGAGAGCCAAAATGACTATTGTGACTGTTTCTGCCATAAATTTCAATGGTGGAAAAGACCGTTGGGCCACTGATTTATTGCAGCCTTGGAGATAGTTAGCAGCCCATGTGCCTAGTAACAATAGTGGTCTAGTCTGAAAGAAGATGAACTTGATTGTGCTGCCAGTGTGGGGAATATTCTGTATAACTTTGAGGGCAAAAGTGATAGGGTGGTCAAAAATTTTTTTTTTTTTTAGGCAGAATTGTCTTTCTTCTTCCACATCTCCTTCCCCTTCTTGTCCTTGTCCTTGTCCTTGTCCTTGTCCTTCTCCTTCTTCTTCTTCCTCTTCCTCCTCTTCTTTTTTTTTTTTTTAGATAGTTTACAAATATAAAGTTTAAAGAAACACATGGTGTGAATAGACTACATTCTCTCAGAAAGGGCTTTAATGTTGTTTCTCAAATCCAGAATATAAGCAGACAGATCAAACAGTCCAAATTCTCTACTGTGGGGAAATAAAGTATGAGACAGTGGAGGAAGAAAAGATGGGGGAAAAGAAGCTAAGGAGAGGGCTTAGCAGTTTTTATTTTTTTTTATTTTATTTCTTAAAGATTTTATTTATTTATTTGACAGAGATCACAAGTAGGCAGAGAGACAGGCAGAGAGACAGGCAGAGAGAGAGGAGGGAGCAGGCTTCCTGCCGAGCAGAGAGCCCGATGTGGGGCTCAGTCCCAAGACCCTGGGATCATGACCTGAGCTGAAGGCAGAGGCTTAACCCACTGAGCCACCCAGGTGCCCCAGCAGTTTTTAAACTAATAAAGAAAAATTAGGAAAGGGCAGTGCATGCCCATAATGAGTTGTTGCCCGGAGAATGGAGGTGGCCTGTGGCTTTCTGTGGGAGAAATCTGAGGAGAGAGAGGGAGAGGGCTGAGAGAGGAATTATAAACAAGGTGATGGCAACCTGTGAGCACATATTTTGAAAGGGAGTGTTTATCAGTCAGGAATCCAGCAGAAGGCAGTAGGCATGCTCAACTGAAATTTTGCAGAGAATTTAAAGAAGGTACTATTTAGAGATATATAGGCAGGGCTGAGGCACCCAGGAAGAGATTATGAGGTGCCTGGGACTAGCAATAAAAAGAAGCTGTTTATTGCGTAGGTCTGGAGAGCAAAGAGTAAGTGGAGAGACCCAGTGGTATTGGAGCCCCATGAGACCCATCATTGTGGATTGAAGCTCTAGACATGGGTTGAAGTTGCAGAGGGATGCAACCATTGCCGGAGCCATGGTGCTGAGGAGGGAAAGAATAATGGAGGAAATACCCCAAACTCTCTCTCCTCCTAACTTCTGGTCTTTCTATTGGCCAGTCCAACCTGAAGTCAGAGGAAACAGGAGGTTGTGTAGTGCAGAGAAGGGAATCCAGAGAGTGGATATGGGGAAATAGCATAGAAAAAATAACCAGCACAGGTGAGAGCCAGTGGGTAATGGAACCAGGGAGTACTGGTCTTGGCTTCGTAGTCAACTTTCTAAAAGAGCTGAAGCAAATAGCTTAATTCTTTTCTTTTTTTTCCCCCTCACCCCCCTCCAGCTGTAAATGGGTAGAATAACTTCTGCCTGTATCTTGGTGTTGTTATAAAGATTTGGTGACATGACAGATGCACTTATTTCATTAATTTAAATTTTGTTACACTTTATAATTTGTAAATCTTTTTATGTCTCTTACCCCAATTTCTTCTCAAAACTAGCTTTTAGGGTAGCCACAATAGTTTTATTATCCCCATTTTACAGATTAGATGACTGAGTTGGAGAAATAAAGTGGTTTCTTTAAGGTCATAGGCTAATAGATCTTTTGACTTAAACTTGACTGTAATTTTCTCTTACCACACTTAAGTGTAACATTTCAGACAGTTTTGAGGGACTATTGCTGTCTTTATAAGGCATATATGTTCCAGATGAGGAGTCTGAAACCATATCTTTCACGTGGTCTAGAAAAACAACATCCATGATTTAGGCCTTCTTTCTTAACTAAGCAAGCTCTTAGAAAGAAAAAAATGGGAGGAAAAAGGCCTTGGTGCCTATTTCCATAACTTTTTCTCTTTGTAGAAAAGGCAAAAGAAAATGGTGTATGAAAGTTTGTGTCTGAAGACATGAACACTTTCCCCCAAAAGACATAGGAATGGCAAACAGACACATGAAAAAATGCTTAACATCACTAGCCATAAGGGAAATACAAATCAAAACCACAGTGAGATACCACCTTATACCAATTAGGATGGCAAAATTGAACAAAACAGGAAACAACAAATGCTGGCAAGGATATGGAGAAAGGGGAACCCTCTTACACTGTTGGTGAGAATGCAAGTTGGTACAGCCACTCTGGAAAACAATATGGAAATTCCTCAAGATGTTACGAATAGAGCTACTCTATGACCCTACAATTGCATTACTAGGTATTTACCCCAAAGATACAGATGTAGTGAAAAGAAGGGCCATATGCACCCCAGTGTTCATAGCAGCAATGTCTACAATAGCCAAATTGTGAAAGGAGCCGAGATGCCCTTCAACAGATGAATGGATAAAGAAGATGTTGTTCATTTATACAATGGAATATTACTCAGCCATCAGAAAGGATGAGTATCTACCATTTGCACTGACTGGACGGAACTGGAGGGGATTATGTTCAGTGAAGTAAGTCAAGCAGGAAAGGACAATTATCATATGATTTCACTCATATGTGGAACATAAGAAATAGCACGGAGGACCATAGGGGAAGGGAGGAAAACCCAGAGAGGGAGAAATCAGAGAGGGAGATGAACCATGAGAGACTATGGACCACGAGAAACAATCAATGGGGGAGCGTCGGGGGAGGAGGTAACAGGGTGATGGGTATTGTGGAGGGCAAGTGCTGTGATGAGCACTGGGTGACTTAACTAATGAATCAATGAACATTGCATCAAGGACAAATTATGTACTACACACTGGCTAAATGAACATAATTAGGAAAAAGAAGAGTTTGTTCCCCTTCCCCCATGTTTATACATTGAAACCCAATGAGAGGAGATTTGAATGTAGAACCTTTGGGGGTTGATTGGGTCATGAGGGTGGAGCGCATATGAATGGTATCAGTCCTCTGATAAAAGACATCCCAGAGAACTCTCTCCCCTAGGATGTAGCCAGAAAAACTTTCAGTTAGTTTTTCTAGTGGTTCTATTTTTATCTTTAAATAATATGCCTTTTCTATTTTCTGAATTATCAACTGCAGGAAATAAGTGGCCTTTATCAAATGTACAAAGGTCTATGTACTCACTATATCTCCCTATCACCCTTCCGTCATCTCTTATTACATTGACATATGTGCAGGTTTATTTCAGTGTATTAACCACTTGTGTTTTTTAGGAAGAATGTAAAATGATAGCTGTGAGAAGAATGCGTTAAAATTGGAGATGGACAAGGAGAGCAGTTAGAAATTATTGAAAGAGTTGAGTGAAGGGAGTTGCTGTGCCCGAAAGAGAAGGCAGGGACCTGAAATAAGATTGTTTAAAAATCCAGTTTCAATTGCATCTTTGCTATGCGGCTTTCTTCATTGAAAAAGAATATGGTCCCTCTGTACCATTTTTCTTTATTCTGTCTCACTGATGCCAGTAGGTCACCCTCCTCTCAATGTGTTTAACTAGGTCTGAATCATTAGAATATTTCTATAGTATGGTTTAGGCATATTTGATTTACTCGTTTTCCCTTCTGAGAAGATGCACCTGTATGGTTTGTATCTCCTTGAATATTTTTTTTTTATTTATTCATTTGACAGGCAGAGAACCCCAGTAGGCAGAGAGGTGGGCAGAGAGAGAGGAGGAGGCAGGCTCCCCCGCTGAGCAGACAGCCCGATGCAGGGCTCCATCCCAGGACCCTGAGATCATGACCTGAGCTGAAGGCAGAGGCTTTAACCCACTGAGCCACCGAGGCGCCCCATCTCCTTGAATATTTTAAGCTGTGTTTATTTTGGAAACTTGTCATCTTCATATTTGGAAACCTCTACGGTGCCCGGGATAGTGTCAAGACTTTCTGAGTTCACCAAGTTCTCTGTGACTCACCATATGCTTTTTTCTTAGCCTCTTCTTTCTGCTCACTGATCCCAGCATAAAATGGAAAGGAAGAAAGCTGCCCAGTATCTCCTTCACATGGGCCCTCTGATAATTAATTAGCTTTTGATTATTTTAATTTTAGAGCAGAGTCCCTTCTCTCTGTTGAAGCAGAGACAGAACTTCTAGTATCAGAGTAGGTTATCATGTTAGTTTCTGCTCCCAGTGGGGCTTTGTGTAACTTCTCTGGCCCAAGCAGGTGTCAGTTGCCCAGATCTATTTTTCCACATAGATTCCTTTATGAGTATCATAACAAGGAAGGAAATGTTAAATGATGGGGTGAGAATGCTCCGCTTGGTAGCAACCTTCCCTCAGGCCCATGAAAAGAGTTACAGGACCCTACACACAGGCTTTCTTTTCCATAGAGCCTACATTTTCTCTTTGCCTTTTTGTCCTTCAAAAGTCACCAGAAAATACTCATTGTACTTAACTTGGTAATGAATATGGTCCAGGGAGCAGGCCTCTCCCTGAGCATCTGGAGGGGCAGTCTTATTGCCCAGGACAGAGCCACAAAATAATAAGATGACAATTTATCAGAGACCCAGGTGCATATCACATATAAAAGTGTCTTTTTTTTTTCTAAAAGGTTTTATTTATTTATTTGACAGATGGAGATCACACAAGTAGGCGGAGAGGCAGACAGAATGGGGAGGGGAGAAGCAGGCTCCCTGCCGAGCAGAGAACCCGATGTGGGACTCGATCCCAGGACCCATGACCCGAGCTGAAGGCAGCGGCTTAACCCACTGAGCCACCCAGGCATCCCTAAAAGTGTCTTATTCATGTTCCAAACACTAGGTCTCTATGTATGAGGAACTGGACTTTCTCAGATGTGGTCCTCTGACTCATCCTCATAATCATTAAGTAGCAGACTTCGAGTGTTTTCCAGACTTAACGTGTTTTTTTTTTTAAACCTGGCAACAGTGTATTTGTGTAGGTAATATTATAAACTCCATTTACAAACTTCATATATTAAAAAAAACAGGCCACACAGGCCAGTATAGAGATAAGAATTGCACCCAGGGGATTCATCTCTCAACCCTGTGTATGCATTTAACCCCTAAACTGTATAGCCTCTCTAATAGATCTCACACAGTATTGGTCTTTTATACTACTAACATAAGCTTCAATTAATTGAAAATCCACTATGCACCAGTTACTATTCTAGCTATCCAAGGTAAATATTATTATTCTAATCCTCGCAACAACCCTATAAAATATTTATTATCACCATTTTGGACACTAACAAGTGTGCCAAATAAGTGATAGGTCTTTCAAAAATTATTCTATATTACACTATCTTATGGTAGCCTATAGTGGGTCACATGGTGATGCCTGAAAAAGTATGTTCATGTCCTACCCATCGTGAATGTTGACCTGATTTTGGAAAAAGGGTCTTCGCACATGTAATTAAGTATCTCAAGATGAGATCATTCTGGATTGTCTGGATGGGTTCTAAGGGCAATGACAAATGTCCTTATAAAAGACAGAAAGGAGAAGACGCAGGGGGAAGATAAGACCTTGTGAAGATAGAGGCAGAGATTATGATGATAGCCAGAAAGCAAGAAGTGCTTAGAGCGGCCAGAAGCTCAAAGAGGCAAGGGAAGATTCTCTTCTATATAGCCTTTGGATGGCGGACAGCCCTGCCAACACTTGATTTTGGACTTCTGGCCTCCAGAGCTGTGGAAGAGTAAGCTTCTGTTGTTTTAAGCCACTCATTTTGCGGTAATTTGTTATGGCAGTGACAAACTAATGCATATCCAGTTTCATTTTGAAACCGTAGACTGACTTATACTATTCCTTTAAAAATTTGAAATGCCCCTTGCTCCTCATGTTAGTATGATCACTGATGCCTAGACTAGTCTAATTAACTAGACTAATTTTCTGCCTCTTCCACTTATAGCCTTTGAGGCTATAAGCCTCTCTTCCACAGCAGTATGGTCTGTGTACTGTATCCTGGACATGACTTCATGCCCCATTCACCTTGGTCCCCTTCACTCCGTGTGGAGCTTATTCTTCTCCCATTCTACCCATAAGTTGCTGATCTCATTCTCAGACTCTGCCTGAACAGTACCTCTTCCTGAAATCCTGGAAGGAGAGTCTTGGCCAGAATTAGCTGCTCTGTTTCCATGTTTCCAGAGCTATCTACTGATCCCTCCATGTATTACTTATATCTGTCCTACAGTGTAGCTAGTTGCCTATAAAATCTTAGAGGCAGGGTAGAAATAACATTTATCTCAGTATTTCTCCTGGTGCCAGCTGTGGAATGTCTCACTGTTGAGGACTGACTTACCTCTGGAGCCCTTGAGATCTCTACATAAAGGTTTCTCAAACTCTGAATTGCAGGAAAATCACTTAAGGAACTTGTTACAAATACAGATTTCTGAGCATCTGCAAATTCACTGCCTTTGGAGTGGGGCCCGGGAATCTATCTTTCTATCAAACAGTCCAGATAATTTTGATGTAGGTGGTTGAGAAACAGTGGTCTAAAGTTTGCTTTAGAAACTTCTGTGGGGTCTACTTATTGAAGGATACTTTCATGGGTTCTTCTTGGGATATAACGAGTGACCTAAAATTGTATTCTGCTTGGGAAAAGAAGAATCAAATCATCCCTTTAGAATTTAATCAAAAGAGACTGCACATTTGATCACATTTCTAAACTCTGTTTCAGTCCATCTGAGATCCATTTCAGCTGCTGACTATTGGGGTTCATTTCCTTATTTAAAACTCACATGCTTTGGGCTCTCAGCAGGTACATGGTCAGGACTGTCTTATTCAAACAGCACAATTATTTTGTCTCTTAAACAATTGTAAGTTCTAATGTTTCTATGCACCTCTCCCTGTTCCACTTGACTTCAAAGAACTCCAACTGCATCATTTGAGGCATTGCTATAGAGGCTGCATAAGTGTCTCTGTCCACTAAAGGAATAACACTTTGTGCTGTGTTTCTGTCTTTTGAGACATTAGGAATTTCCCCCTCCTCCCACTTAGAAATGTCTTATGTCCTTGATAACTTCTACATAACACAAATTCCTCAGAGCAGAATTCAGTATGAGATGAATGAACTTTTCTTCTCTGAACTCCAATTTCATCTTGTGAAAGGGGGATAATCACATCTACTTCATAGGCTATTGTGAAAATTAGATAAAATAATTTGCTACATAGAAAACATTTAATATGATATCATACCTATAGGAGGGTCTCCATAATAGTTAATCTTGTGATCATTTGCAGATTTAACATTCGTATTTCAGATGGAACCTAAGTTCGTTGTTGTCATCTTCTTCATCATCAACATCAGCACTGTCATTGAATTGCTGGATTTTAATTAGTGTTTACTTTATGTAGAACACATTCTGTATGTTTTCCTTGCTATGATAACAAATTACCATAAATTTAGCAGCTTAATACAACACAAATTTTCTCTCAATACAGGTCAACAGTGTAACATGAGGGATTCATGGGGCTAAAATCAAGGTGTTGGGATGGCTTCATTCCTTTCTGGAGGCTTTAGGGGAAAATCTGTTTCCTGCCAATTCAGGTTCTTGACAGAATTTGGTTTCTTGCTGTTGTAGGACTAAAGTCCTTATTTTCTTGCTGGCTGTCAGATGAGGGCTGTTCCCAGCTTTTAGAGGCCGCTTGTATATCTTGGTTTATGGCTTTCTTTCTCCATCTTCAGAGCCAGCAATGGTAAGTTAAGTTCCTTTCATGCTTTGGAACTCTCCTGCCATTTCATCTCTGACTGACTTTTTTGCCTTCCTCTTCTACTTTTAAGGGCCCATGTGATAAGATTGATACCACCCAGATAATCAAAGACAGTTTTCCTATTTTAAGGTCTGCAACCTTAATTCCATGTGCAACATCCTTTTTGCCATGTAACACAGCATATTCACATGTTCTGGGATTAGGACATGGGCATTTTTGGGGGGATGGGGGTTGAGGGGCATCCTGTCTACCACACATCCATTATCTCATTGAATTCTCCTAGTGTCCCTGTGAAGTAGATTTCATTATTCACATTTAACAGATGAGAGAAGAGGGGCTTAGCAAGTTTAAAAAAAAAACAACTAGCTTAGGGTTGAATTCATAGCAAGCTGATGAGTTCAGATTGAAATCTAGGCACTTTGCCTCCAAAATCTGTTTAGAGTTATACTGGGTTGAGTTATAAGATGGGCTCTGGTGGGGCGCCTAGGTGGCCCAGTCAGTTAAGTGGCTGACTCTTGATTATAGCTCAGGTCATGATCTCAGGGTTCTGGGATGCAGCCCACATTGGGCTCTGAGCTCAGTGGGGAGTCCAAGGATTCTCTCTCTTCCTCTCCTTCTGCCCCTCCCCCGACTCACACATACATGCATGGCACCCCTCTCCCCCCCCGCAAATAAAGAAATAAATCTTAAAAAAAAATAAGATGGGTTCTGGTACTAGGGCCAAGAATCCCTTTTCTGTGCTCATGGCCTAGCCTGGGATGACTAAAAAGAAAAAAAAAAGTCTGGGCTGCATTCAGTAACTTGATTATCCATAGGAGGCCAGAGAGCCAAACAAGAGCTCTTAAGTTTGTGACAAAGTCTTAACTGACATGGGGTGCAACACCTTCTTGTAACTCTTTTCACAGCTTTCTCCCAGTTTCAGACCTTTTCTGTTATAACATTATCATCACCAAAACTTTCATCAGGGTTGGAGGAAACAGTTTTAGGAACAACATTGTATCTCAGGAAATACATAGTATCTTTTGTGTGGTCATCTCTATTACTTATTCAACATTTACTCTATGCTATGCTTTATGTCACTTAGTGACCCTATAAAGTAGATACTGTTAATAGGTAGACATTACAGACAAGGCAACAGACACTGATAAACAGATTTGCTGAGATTTGAACCTTGGCAGTCAGGCACCAAACCACTCCACTCTGTGACTACTGTAAGCTTTTTTTCTCAGATAGAGATATTTATATCTTTACTTTTCTACTCTTGAAAATTTCCACACTTTATCCTTGACTGAAATATCAGATTCCAGGCATCATGGCAATTTGGCTTTTGTGCTGTGTCCAGGTAAATGCCATAATGTACGGAGTCTATATACCTTCTAGGCCAGGCAAAAGTGAAAACTATTTTAAAACATGAAGTTTTTAGATTGTCACCAAGTAGCTCCATTTCATTTGTACATAAGTACAGAGTGGAGGATTTTGATATGTTTAAGCTGGAATGGCTAAGATTGCAGACTCCTAAGGTTTCAGTGGGAAGGCAGAACTTTCTCCCAATTCCAGCTGAATCCTTATCTATAAGTCGTGGGCCTTAAGTTATAGTACTATTTCTTTATGTTTGTGTAGCTCTTTATCCTTTAAACACATTTTTAAACATTTTCCCATTCCCAAAAACATCCTATGGCATAAGATAGGAAGAAAAAAAATCAGACAATGATGGTAATGATTGTTTACCATATGCCAATGTCAAACGTTCTGCATATTTTGTCTTGTTTAAGCCTGTTGGTATCCTTTGAGGTAGGTACCACTGTTATTCTCATTTTAGTGATAAGGCTAATCAAATTCTTCAAGGTACTCAACTCAGTTTTAGATTCAGCTAATTTGACTCCTGGGACTGTATCCTAAACTGAACTCATAACATTATTTCCATTCTTCAGCTGAACCAGTTAAGATCCAGAGTAAGATTAAGTTACGGTTTGTCAGGTGCTACCCAGCTGACACTTCTAGGACTCATACCAAGTTTCCTGCCTTCTATTTGGAGTAGTAATAATATAGCAGAATTATGTGGAATCAGAAAGAGCTCATCTGTATCATAGCTCCATCAGGCACTACATGTGTGACCTTGGGTAAATCCTGGATGCTCTCGAATCTTCAAATCACTCAACTGTACAATGGGGATAATCATACCTACTTCCTTAGATTGAATGGAGATAATGTATATAAAATGCCTGGTACATAGTATTTAGTAGCTGTTGTTAGTGAATGCTTTTTTCAGTACACCAGCTGCCTCTTTAAATGAGAGTCCAGGTCTGGTAAGTTCTGGGCCTGGTGAAATTGCTGCTGATTGGGGAAAATTGTCTCAGCAGCCCTCCATCATTTTTTAGTGTGAGCCATAGGCTCTTGGCAAGCATCTTAGCTTAGGGGGAGGTTCAGAGAGGTGTCCTTAATCTGAGAAATACAGTGGAGGAGACCAGGACACTCAATATGGTTTGGTTAGCTTAGCGGATCTAAAGCGATCAGATCTGAGGGTTGGAGGGCTTAATAAGCTTAACAAGCTTAATAAGCTTCATGTTTTATAGTTAGCTGTTCCTCTAGTTGAGCTTCTGGTAAACATGATTTCTTATAATCTCTTTTGCTGTTTATAAACTCTGTCTTGCAAGATGAAGTTCCAAAGGCAGTTTTGGAAGCTGAGTGAAATATGGGGGTGTTGAAAACACAGGTAAATGCTAAGATTGTCCCCTATGTCAGGCTATCAATACTGGAGCAGATCACCAAAATACACATTGGTGGGTTATTTTTAAAGGTGGATCCCCTGAGTCATCATTGATCTGCCCCAGAAGTAGAGTTCTGTTCAGAATGATTTATGGTTCATGGTGCTATAGTGTGATCTGAGTTACCTCTGGAAGAAAGAGCAGACATCGAATGAATTTAGAGGATAAAAATAGACGAGCATAAATGCAGAAATGTCTCAGGTCTCTCAGTTCATTCTAAGGATATTTTCAGGGGCATGCCCAGGGAAACTTTACTCTCTGATGCCTACAGGCACTGAAGATTGAATTGTAGAAATTTGTGAATTGTCTGCTCCCTGCTGAGGTTTGTGTGTGCCTCTTCCTGCCAGCATTTCCCTTGAAAAGAAAACAAAATAAGAAATAGAAGGAAGCTTGGAAATAAATAGTGGTGTCTAATCTGTCTTGGCGCCTGCTTCTCAATGGACTTGAACGAATGCACAACTGTTTAAGATGTTTAGGCATCCCAGGCAGAAGAAGTGATCAAGTCAAGCACCCTCAATTGAATTTTTGCTTCAAAAAGGGCTCCAAAAAAACTATCCTGATGGCAAAGTAGGTAGGTGTCTGTCTGAGCTTTGTAACCAAACAGATCTAACTATTTTTAAATTCCACTTCTGTCACTGAGGAGCTGAGATTTGGTATGAAAGTTACTCTCTCTAACCCTCTGTTTCCACATTTGCAAAATAGCAATAATAATACTACCTATTACATTACATAGACTTGTTATAAAGATTAAATTAGAAATGCACATATTATACTAACGTGTCTAGTCTATAGTAGTGCTCAATCAGTGTTATCTTTTTTTTTAAAGATTTTATTTATTTATTTGACAGATAGAGATCACAAGTAGGCAGAGAGGCAGAGAGAGAGGAGGAAGCAGGCTGTCCGCAGAGCAGAGAGCCCGATACAGGGCTCGATCCCACGACCCTGGGACCATGACCCGAGCCGAAGGCAGCGGCTTTAACCCACTGAGCCACCCAGGCGCCCCTCAATCAGTGTTATTTCTTAAAATCATTTTAGCATCTGCTGTCCAAATTCTATGGATCTATTAAAGCTGGTAAGTTATGACAGAACAATTTTATTCTAGCCTTCTTGTTGCTTGGTGTTTAATAAAAGGTCAGCCTTCACTTCAGAAGGCACATCTTTAGCTAGACCCAGTTAAAATATTGTCCCAGGACAATATTTTGAGCCAAGGTATAGGAGAGAAAGCTTTAGCTGTTGACAAGACCCTTAGATATCTCCTGGCTCAATCACCAGGGGGAGGAAGCTCAGAGAACACCATACACAACTGTTCTCACTTCCAGCCTGCTGCCAGAGCAGGCAGAAAACAGAAAGCCTAAGCTAGTCAAACCACAGGTGCAAAAGCCACTGGAGACAGGAGCCTATTCCAAAGTTACCTGGCACAGCTGTTGAAAGTGAAGGTCAGCCAAATTCATGAGGTGTCACACCTATTGCTCTTGAAGATGAACAGAAAAAAAATTGATTTGACAAAGGTTAATATCTAATTTGGCTGTTCACAATGGTCAGCCAAGGTGCTTTGGAATTAGACTAAATGTGAATCTAAGCTCTGACTTTATAGAGGGGGACACTCAGAACCAGAGAGGAAAATGAATCCAGGCTATGGAGCAATCAGTGTAAACTCAGGCCAGTGGTCTGGATCTCTGTTTCTATCACAAAGCACTGCAGACCTCTGCCTCTTGGTAATCTGAAGGACAAAAGTCATGTAATATACTGAGTTATTTAATAGTAAGGTTTTGAAAAATGATATGAAGGTATAGTACATAAGTAAATGCTTCCCACGACAATCTTCTAAATTTCCCAGATAGGTAGGACTTACCTTGGGACATTTTGTGTCTTGAAAATGTGTTTTTTGGAAGCTGATGAAGGAATGGACCCAATAACTTTTATAAATTTTTACCTTTTTTATGGCTTTGAAACTTATATACTTTTTAAAGCCTATTTTTATTTCTCAAAAGATTTATTTATGTATTTGAGAGAAAGGGAGAGAATGGGGAGGGGCAGAGAGAGAGAATCTTCAAGGAGACTCCCCTCTGAATGCAGACCCTGATATGGGGCTTGATCCCACAACCCATGAAATCATGACTTCAGCCAAAACCAAGAATCAGGTGCTTAACTGACTGAGCCACCGAGGGACTCCTAAAAAATATTTTTAAATAAAGGAAGACAATATGCTTTCCTTTAGAATGAAAAAAAAAAAAAGGCACATGTGATGCTTTCCCCCAAAGGATAAAACTGAGCTTCTTGTTGGAGTAGTGATAATGGATTTGAAGAACATACAGTACCATTATTTATGGGCCCCTATTGTCACCAGTAGTGAACATTTACAAGAAAGCAAGCCCAGGTGGGGAATGCATCCCTGGTTCACAAAAAGCTGAGCTAAGTGTATGTGGATGTAGATTGAACCCTTAACCTTAGACTCTTCAGCACCACATTCTAACAGCTGAAGTATAAGCATTCTCCTCAAGTGTCACAATTAAACACTCACATGCCCCATCATGCTATGCTGAGTCCCTACAGATCCATTAAACAGACAAGCTCCTGCTAGAAACAGTGAAAGCTCAAACTGCCTCAAATAGCCAGGCAAGCACACACAATGGTTTGCATCCTTTTACTTTCAAAGTGTGTTGGAGAGCAAGTAAGCCATTTCCAACTTACCTGAACTCAAGGTCACTAAAACATGACATTTATACCCTCTTCTTTTAAACTTACCTAACTGTCTTGATAGAATTTTTAGGGACTAAGGATTTTTAGGGACTAAGGATATACCCTCCAGAGCAGCACAGTCCTGTAGAAATAGGATGCAAGTCACACATGCAATCTATATTTGTAATTTTACCTTTTTAGTAGCCACACTTTGAAAGTATAAACAGATAACATTAATTTTTAAAGTATAATCCAATAATCTAGTTAATCCAGTGTATCTAAGATATTATCGTTTTTACATGTATTTAATGTAGAAATTGTTAATGAGATATCTTACATTATCTGCATGCTAAGTTGTCAAAATCTGGGATGTAGATCACTTAGCGTGTTTATGTGTCAATTGGACCAGCCACATTTTTTTGTGTCCAATGCCTATATGTAGCTTATGGAGATTGTGTTGGACTGTGAGGCCCTAGAGGAAGTGTGACTATAAGGTCCTTCTCAGTGGGGATGCCAGGAATTGCTGACAGTGTCTAGGACTGACCTTTAGAAACACTTGTTTCTTTTAGTCAATACACTTAAGAAGAACAACTCAATACCAACCAAGCAATAATCAAAATAGTTGTTTTGTAGTAGATTTTCCTAAAGACTCAATGGATTGATCCATTCAGCTATCTGGGAGGTAGGTAGGAGGATAACACCTTTTGATAGGTGCACTAGAGGGGTTAATCCTTTTTTACTTAAAATTACATTTTCTCTGGCACCCTGCAGTGGTCACAGACAATTGCATATGCAAGCTTGTGTGCATAGGGGCTCTTTATTTTTCTCTTGTCTCTGACCATCCTCTGAGGGAATTTTACTATAGAGACACATCTTCTTTTGTAAATGCTTGCAGTTTAACTAGAGAATTACACACTTTTTCTCTTGTCCCATTTCAAATAATTAGTTATTTCTAAGGGTGGAGCTATTCTTTCTATTCACTATTTAAGACCACGCAAGCAAAAGTGATTTTGTCACTCTTGAAATTGTCTAATGATGTTTTTGCCTCTAGGCCAAGGAAGAAAGTCTCCCTTTTCTCCACAGAAGGCTTGTTTTGTCAGTGGTTATAGTCTTAGTGTTGACACTGTACCTCTGTATTAGTGTTAGTGCAAGGCTCATAAACCTTAGCAACCTCATTATTCACCAATTAGTTGCAAATGAATTTTACTGTCTTGAATCTAATGGTGCTCTTCGTGGAGTAGACTCCATGTTCATAAAGGATTTCACATCTGACTGTTCAGAGTGATGGCACAGAATTGGAGTCACCACAGTTCTTTAGGTAGGAATTCTGATTTGAGGGAGGTCCCTCAAGGTCTCCAAGGACAAATTACTTCCTATTGTCACTGCCACCCAGTTCCATTGATTGCCCCTCATCTTTCCTTAGAGGCCACATGCAAATATGAGAAATGACCTGGAAGTGGGATGAGAAAATTTAGGTTTCAGTCTGAGCTCTTCTGCATCTTGGTGTAGGACCTCAAACAGATTGCATAGGCTTTCTAAGTATCAGCTTATTCGTCTATGAAATGAAAAGCCTCATATCACACATAGTTTTTTGTGAGAATTAAGTGAGATAATGACATTGAAATGACTTGTGAACTATGACTTGTGAACATTTGCAGTGTTCTGCAAATGTCAGGAAGGAGTGTTATTGAGCCAGGGAGGAGTGCAGACCTGTGAAGACCATCCTCCTTCTGAGACCCATTTTTGAGATGTAATAAAATTGGGATGTTGTCTTAGATCCTCCTCTTTAGAGAGCCCCTATTTGGCAAGGCAGTGACTTAGGGAAGAGGTAAGGCCTCATGTGCACCTTAGCTAGGGTGCAATCCCCATGCTCACACTGTTCTTTTTTTCCTCTCTACCCAGACTTATGATATCGTTTCCCTTGCAGCTGTCATGGATGGAATTTTCAACCTAGTTTTACCTGACTAAAAGATTGGGAAAGAGCAGCATTATTACATGTTCCAAGACCAGGGTAAGTAGGATTGACTTTATATATTCTTAGCCCCTTGCCAGAGAAAACTTTTCTGAGTTTGGTTCATGTTACAGGCTTTTTCTGGTTACCCATAGAATTTAGATTTTAGAATTTTAGATGGGTGAATTTAGATGGCTCTCATTATCTTGTATTTCCAGGAAACCCATCTCAGAGCTAGCTGGTCTAGTTCCTTCCCTCCCTCCCTTCTTACCTTCCTTCTTTCCCTACTTCCCTTTCCTTAATATTAGGGTAATAGCATTTGGTATTAGGGAAATTTACTAATTTGGGTACATTTAATGACCAGATTATTTTTAATAATATTTTATTCATGCCTTTTGTCTTCTTATTACCCAAAGCCTGGTGTAGTGCCTTATAAGTAGTATATACCTAATAAGTGTCTGTTGAATGAGTGGTGAGTAGTAGTAACACTTTTAAGGGTCTAAAAATGTGTTGGGAACCCTTTGAAGACACTCATTTAATCTTCTCAGTGGCCTTTTGAGGCAAGTAATAGTGTCTCTATTTTATAGATGAGAAAGCCAATGGCAGAGTGCTTCAGAAATTTATCCAAGTCATGCAGTGGCAAGATGTATGGATTTGAAATTAGGTTATTATTGCTCCAGCAGCCTTGCATTTTTGTGCCATATATCTGTGCCTTTAAATGCCTGCCTTCTTGTTTTAATATAAGTAGTTTCTTTGATAATATAGTTCTAGAAGAGGGAAAATGGCACTAGAACAGGAGCTATAGCAAAATCTATATTTAAGAAAGAGAAAGGGTCTGACATGGAGATGAGATCCTTCTCTTCCCTATACTTATTCTACTATTAAATTTCTACTTAACTTTCACAAAAATAATGAAAATTTACCAAATACTCACATACCAGGCAGTGATTAGTAATTTATATACATTTAATTCTGAATTTCATTAAGCAGGTGCTATTATTTTTCTTTTTTTCTTTCTTTCTTTTCTTTTTTTACATGAAGTGATTATGACACACAGAGAGTAAGCACTTTGTCCTCAGGGTAGTCACCGAGCAGATCCTGGCTTAGATGTAAACCTAGGTGTGTATGACTCCAGAATGGAATCTCTTAACAACTTTATTATATTCACCTTTTCTGCCTTTATAATCAGAACCAGCAGTTATATATTCATTTATTTGTGACTGCTGGTACTCCCTACCAGACTCTGAACTCCTTGAAAGTTGGGCACTTGTCTTTAACTTCTGTATTGCTCCACACTATTTAGCTAGTGCTCAGTTTGAGCTCATTTCATACCTACTGGACAATTCTAAGACTCAGCCGGATGATCAGTTAGTCTCTTTGTAACACTAAGAACTAAGAGAAATGATTATTCATACTTTATTGTTATCACTGGTGACATCACTCCCATGCTATAGCAGACACCTTTTGCATCCTGTGCCACATTCTCTTGACCTACCTCTAAATTCTGGTGCTGGATAGGTTCCCATGCAAGATGTCCACATTTCAGCCTAAGGGCCTTCCACTTCTCTCTATTCTGCTTCAAGGCTTTTTCTGAAGTCTCTGAAGCTCTTTTGTTTTGGGCTGCACAGAATTGTGGAGGACTTAATGCCCCCAGGGGCAAACCCCACCCCATGAAAAAATAGGATAAAGGCCTCTACCTTTGTTCTAGAGAGAAATGTCTTAGGTATAGTCTACATGGTCTCTTGAGAGTTGGTCTCCAGCTTCACTGAACATCAGTTGCCCGCTATGGTTACCAACACCTTGTTTTCTCATACTTCTTTGTCTCCCTCTCTCCATTCCCTAACTGCTGCTTGCTGGAGTATCTCCACAATAAATTTCCTTGCACCCAACTCCTTGTCCATATGAGCTTTTTTGGGGGTGGTATTGGATGGGAAAGAGGAAAAAAACCAAGTAAGATACATGTCTGTTTGCTAATGGATTTGAGCCATAGGCCACATACAATGTTATGTAATGTGACTAAACCATGGGTTTGGATTAATTAGAGAAGTTATTTCAGAGGAGACTGAGCATCAGAGGCCTTGGATAGATGGTTTCAAGGTTAACGGAGAGACAGCTTAATTTTCAGAATTGCCCTTTCCCCTTCTAAGGGTTTGCAATGTGTAACCAACTACACTGATGAAAAGGTGCAATGCTTAAAAGGGTTGCAAGAATGAGTCAGTCAATTTGCTGAAAACGAAGTTGACCACAAATGCAGTTTACTTCCATTTTTAGCAGCATTATTGATTTTTGTATAAAAAAAGACTAACCCACAGTGCATTCCTAAGTCTGTGGTCCATAGCACTTGCAGTTGATAAGTTTTATGACTCCTTTCTCCTCTTGAGTCTCTATCAAGGATTTATTTTTAAAAGATGCCAGATATGATATTCATAATCACTGAGCAGTCATCCCACAAAAAAAAAGTTGAGAGAAGAACATGGCAGATGGTGTCATGAAAATTATATTGAAGAATCTCCCTCATCATGATGAAGGATGCAGCAATGAAATCCTGGCATGCATATGGGTGGTAGGAGGGATTTATACCTGGATTTATACCTGGGCTTATAATAACTAATGCATCAACTTGTTGAAAACTTGTAATTAGGAAGATCAGCAGGATTTGTGGATGAGTCATGAAGAGAAGACCTTTCACTTTGAGTAAATGAGGACAGATGAACCATCAGTAGCAATAGCTGCATTTATTTCATACCAAGTATAAATGGCTCTGTTCTAATGCCAAGGGTCTGATCTCTGTATGAGCCAAATCAGGCTGACTGGTTCCTTGGCCCCGACTGCCCTCCTCACTTCTTAGCAGCTATCACCTAAATACATACATGGGTCTAATGCAGTATGAAGTGAACTTCAGATTTAAAGCTGACCTTGTCACTTGTCTTTTGAGAATCTTTCATTGGTTTCCCATTCCCTGAGCATGAAATCCAAACTCCATATCAGAGGCCTTAAGGCTTTGTACACTTTGGCCCTTTGCTCTTAGTTCTATAACCCCATTTTGAGGGACTCTCCCTTTTGCTCCCTGATTCAGCCTTACTGTCATCCAATAGGTCCAGCATTATTTCATAATGCTTAATAAGCTGTTATTAGCACAGTATAATAATACAATATCATAAGCTATCATCTTATTTTTAATGAGGTAATATTAATGAAAAATTATTTCCTAAATTGTTAATACTATATAATAATAGTCATTATTGATTACAACATTAGCATATCTGGAATCTTGGAATATTTAAGGGGCAAAAAGAATTTCTAAGCAAAGTATTCTTTAACTGGGGCTGCTCTTCACAGAATGAAAAATGTTTGTGCATAGTGGTTTGTATCTGTTGATCTGCCTGAGTATGGTTTAGACTGCAAGATCCTAAGAAGAACAATCTTGATTTGGTGAGTTGAGAACACTTAAAGTCCTCGTTCTTAGGGCCTAGCAAGTTGTATTATGTAGCTTATTTATTTGTTTGCTTGCTCAATGACTGTTTCTCTTATGAAGACATTGTGTATTTCCCCAGAACTAGTGTAATGCCTGACATCTAACAGATGCTCAATAAATACTTGCTGATTGGACAGTAGACAAAGTAAAATATCCACTTTAGGGTTGGTGGACAAAAAATGTCATTTTTGGTACATAGGATGAAACTTTAGACTTTTAAGTTTCAAAATCTAGAGAAATTTTACAGGTTTCAGATCTAAACCTTTTAAGCACTGGTTGATAACTCTTATGTTGGTCCTAGCTAGAAAGCTATTGGCTCTGTTTGGAAATTTGTTTTTGACATGCTTAGGACAAGTCTGGTGTTGGGCAGAGATATCCTGACATTTGTGGATAGTCCTCTGTCCATTGAATAGCGTTCCGAACTTCCCATGAGTGTGGTGGCCCACAGAAGTTGGGCCTCTTGGGAACTACATTTCTCATTCTTGCCCCATTTTGAAATGTGCTATTATTGCCAAGGTTTTTTGTGACTGTGAGGTTTACTGTTATGAATTGGTTTTATCAGAGTAACACTTAGCACTTTGGACAGTATAGACTTAATAAGTATTTAGTGAATGAGGGAAAGATTTACATTTTCTATTACTAACCAATAGTCTTATGACATTCAACCCTAATTTAGTCCTTTCCCACATTGGGTAGGACTGACCCATGTAGCCAGTAGGATGTTGTGGAAATGACAGAGTGTGACTTCTGAGGCTAGGTCCTGAAATACATGTGGCTTCCCTCTTGTTCTTTCTTGGATCATTTACTCTGGGAGAAATCAGCTGTCACGTGGTGAAGATACTCAAGGAGACCATGGAGAGGTTAATGTGGTGTGACTGAGGCAGCTTGCCATAAATATTCATGTGTGCAAGTTATCTTGGAAATGGATACTTCAGCCCCAGTCAAGCCTTCAGATGGCTGCTGCCCCAGCCAGCCACACTGCTTTTAAGTTCCTAATTGATGGAAACAGAGATGAAAATGTTTGGTGTTTTAATCTACTAAGTTCTGAGTTAATTTTTTATGTGACAGTAGGTGACAAATAAACATAGAGATCAAAGCAGTGACTCAAAGGAGACCTCAGTAGAAACCAGACCTTAATTCTATTGTCTTTATCAATTCTTTACCCATTTTCCTGTTGGTATGTTAGTGATCTTGGTGTATACTAAAAATGGTTATTTGGTGTCTGTCATATTATTTGCCATTGTTTTTTTCCATTCAATAATTTGTCTTTATTTTGGTAATGTTTTTGATATTCAGAGGTAAGTTCATTTGAGGTTGATATAGTAAGTCATTTTCCTTTTTTTCTTTGTGTTTTCAGATTGCTTCTAGTTTTTTTCCCTACAGTTTTAATATATATTCAATTAGTTTTTAAATGATTATACTTTATATATTTCAATCTTTAAATACCTATAACTTATTCTGGTGTATAGTGAACTACTTTTTGGTGTCACATTCCAGCCACCTGGTTACTATAAAATCTAGAATTGTTCTTACATGGTACTACATAGTTCATGGTAGAAGTTTAAAAATTGCTAAATATACAGTAGGTCATAATCCTTATTCCCTTTACTTATATGATCTGCCACTTTTCAAAGAAGACTATGTACATTGGTCTGTTCTATATTAAGTAATGCTGATTGCTACCTAATATGTTGTTTCTACAAATTTCTTGCTACTTAAGTTTTACATGGTTCTATTTTAGATTTTCTGTAAGCATAAAAGTCCATAGGTCTGCGACTTCATATATCTTTGCTTATTCAGAAACTTTTTGACCCGCTTTCATGTACAATATCACCTTGACCTTTTCTCTTCCTTTGGGGTTATGTTTGATCTACTAGCTTGCACTTGCAGAAATGTCAATAGTCAATTTTCTTTTAATTAATATTTTTATCAAAGCTGACATTCTATCACCCTCATTTATAAGTCTATTAGTAAATTTTTCAGTGGTGTTCTTTTTTTTTAAGATTTTATTTATTTATTTGACAGACAGAGATCACAAGTAGGCAGAGAGGCAGGCAGGGATAGAGGAGGAAGCAGGCTTCCTGCTGAGCAGAGAGCCCGATGTGGGGCTCCATCCCAGGACCCCGAGACCATGACCTGAGCTGAAGGCAGAGGCTTTAACCCACTGAGCCACCCAGGCGCCCCTTTCAGTGGTGTTCTTAAGGAAGAAAAAAAACCCACCAACTTTTTTGAGACTTTTTAAAAAGTTTCATTTAAGTTCAAAATAAAATATCCATTCTGTGGAAGGAATTTTAGTTGTGACAAAGTCAGCTTATAATATCTGTAGTTGGAACTTGACCCAGGAGTTTGAAGTCAGGTATCTACGTTTTGAATTGTTTCTAAGCATTACACTTAATCACAACCTGGGTGGCTGGTTCTGGCATTTCACCTGTACTGCATCAAACTGGGTCAGAATCCATTGGTGGCTCTGACAAATTCTGTCATTTGTTTTCCTAAAGGCAGGCCCTTCTTTTAAACATAGTGAATCTGTATCTTTTACTCTTGCTGCTAGAAGATTTTCAACTTGAAAAAAAGCCACTGTGGTGGCTGTTTCATTTGTTATATTCCTTTCCTTTTAAACAGAGTATCCTAGTCACTGAACAATATCAGCTAGTATTTTATTTTTTCATTTTTAAATTTTAATTCCAGTATAATTAGCATACAGTGTTATATTAGTTTCAAGTGTATAATATAGTGATTCAACAATTCTACATATTAAACAGTGCTCATTATGATAAGTGTACTCTTAATCCCCGTCATCTATTTCAACCATCCCTTCACGCATCTCCCTTCTGAATAAGTTTATTGTCTATAGTTAAGAGTGTGTTTTTTTGTTTGTCTCTTTTTTCTTTCCTTCTTTTGTTTCTTAAATTACATAGATTAGTGAAGTCATATGGTATTTGTCTTTCTCTGACTGACTTATTTCACTTAGCATTATACCATCTAGATTTATTCATGTTGTAAATGTCAAGATTTCATTCTTTTTTATGACTAATATTCCATTATGTATATATATCCATTCATCTATTGATAACACTTGGATTGCTTCCATAATTTTGCTGTTGTTCTTTTCATTTGTTTGTTTGTTTTTTAAAAGATTTTATTTATTTATTTGAAAGAGAGAGGGAGAGAGCATGAGAATGGGGTGCAGGGCAGAGGGAGAAACAGACTCCCCACTGAGCAGAGAGCCTGATTCAGAGCTCCATCCTGGGACTCTGGGATCAGGACCTGAGCCAAAGACAGATGCCTAATCAACTGACCTACCCAGGCGTCCCCATAATTTGGCTATTGTAAAAATGCTGCAATTAACATAGGGGTACATGTATCTTTTCAAATTAATGTTTTCATATTCTTTGGGTAAATACCCAATAGCATGATTACTGGATCATATGGTAATTCTATTTTTAATTTTTTTGAGAAAACTCCATAATGTTTTCTATAGTAGCTACACCAGGTTGCATTCCCACCAATAATGCACGAGGGTGCCTTTTATTCCACAACTTCATCAACACTTGTTTCTTGTGTTTTTTATTTTAGCCATTCTGACAGGTTTGAGGACATATCTCATCATGGTTTTGATTTGCATTTCCCTGATGGTGAGTGATACTGAACATCTTTCCATGTGTCTGTTGGTCATCTGTATGTCTTCTTTAGAGAAATGTCTGTTCATGCTTTCTGCCTATTTTAATTGGATTATTTGGGGATTTTTTGGTGTTGAGTTGTATAAATTTTTTATATATTTCGAATACTAATTCTTTATCAGATATACCACGTGCAAATGTCTTCTCCCATTCTGTATGTTGTCTTTTAGTTTTGCTGATTGTTTCCTTTGCCGTGTAGAAGCTTTTTATTTCGATGAAGTCCCAGTAGTTTATTTTTGCTTTTGTTTTCTTTGTTTCAGGAAACATGTTTAGACAAATGTTGCTCCAGGTGATGTCAAAGAAATGATTGCCTGTGGTCTTTTCTGGGATTTTTTTATGGTTTCAGGTTACACATTTAGGTCTTTTATTCATTTTGAGTTAATTCTGTGTATAGTGTAAGGAAGTGATCCAATTTTATTCTTTTGCATGTAGCTGTTAGTTTTCCCAACAGCATTTGTTGAGGAGACTGTATTTTTCTCACTGCATATTCTTGCCTCCTTTGTCGAAGATTAGTTAACCATGTAATTGTAGGTTTATTTCTGGACTCTCTATTCTGTTCTGTGTATCCATTTTTGTGCCAATACCATCCTGGGTTTTCTGTTGTTATTTGTTTTTATTTTATTTTTTTTAATAATGGAGCTCAACATGGGGCTTGAACTCATGACCCTAATGTCAAGACCTTAGTTGAGATCAAGAGTCAGATGCCCGACTGACTGAGCCACTCAGGTACCCCAAAACCATGGTATTTTTTTTTAAGTAGGCTCCATGCCTAGTGTGGAGGCCAACACAGAACTTGAACTCAGTACCAAACTGTTTTGATGACTATGGCTTTGTAGTATATCTTGAAATCCATAAGTTAGTATTTTAACCCACTGAGCCACCCAGGCACCCCCCCCATTTTTAAAAGATTTTATTTATTTATTTGACAGACGGAGATCACAAGTAGGCAGACAAGCAGGCAGAGAGAGAGAGGAGGAAGCAAGCTCCCTGCTGAACAGAGAGCCTGATGTGGGGCTCGATCCCAAGACCCTGAGATCATGACCTGAGCAGAAGGCAGAGGCTTTAACCCACATCAGTTAGTATTTTAATAATGCCTTTGAATTGGGAAGAGAGTTGTTTCAAATGATTTGTATGCTTTTATGTTTTATATTTTATGTTTTTTATTAACACCCAGCATGCCTTGTACTTAAATCGTTAAAGCAATATTCTATGCACTGTTTCATATCATCTCACAGCTACTCTATGACATTCACTCCTATGCTTAGAAGTTTTCTGTGGCTGCTTTCATGGGACTTTAGGTTTCTCAAACCAGCTTTGTTTTCTGCTTCCCCAGGGTCTTTGAACATGATACTTCCTCTTCCTGGAATGTGCTTCCTCTTTCCTCGTTCTTCCTTTCACCAAGTTAATGACTATTCACCTATCAAATCCAAATTGAGGGATCACTTGCTCAAGAACAATTTAGGAACTTTTATTATATGTCCTAAAAAGATCATTATTAGTCTTCCAGTTCTCACTCGTTTATTTGTATGATTATTTAATGTTTAACTCTCCTTCTAGACCATTCATACCATGAGAAAAAGTACTAACTGGATCTGGCCAAACATTATATCTTCTGCATCTATTACCATGCCTTGTGTATGTAAATACTCAAATATTTGTTGAATGAATGAATGAATGGTTCCTACATTATACATGTGGAAACTGAGGCACAGAATTCTTGAATAGCTTCACCGAAGTCTTATAGCAACTAAGTAATGGAGGTAGGACTCAAACCTAGGTCTTCTCTTTCCTACTTTTGTGATTTTTCTGTTAAACACAGCTACTCTATGCTTCAAATTTGACCCTTTTTAATTTACCTTCCACCTTCCATTGTTTCTTTGGTTTCTTTGGTTTCTTGCAAGTGACTGGGATAGCTCAGATCACACCTTGAGTGTGATTGAAGCCTCAAGGAAGATGACAGGTGTGTATCAGTGTGCCTGAAAAGGGACATGGGAAGGAAAGATGGAAATCCTCTTCTTTAAGAGTCTTTCCCTTGTAATGTGTTACAATTTCAGGGAAATAAATGGAACTATTAGAGGTAGTACAGAAACTCATCAGGTGAGAGCTATGGGGGAAGTTTGAAGCATTGTTTGGTGCATATGACAATATGTATTTAGCCTGAAGTTGTAAGGTCTAAAGAATACTATACTCAGTCTAGATATGATTAAATGTTCATAGTCCCAAATCTACTAATTAGTTGTGAAACTTTCTGCAGGTCTCTGGCCTCAGTTTCATGTCTAAAAAACGCTAAGTGAATGAGTAAGTGAGTCTTGAGGTGGAAATGATCACAGAAAAATTGGCAAAAAATATGACTGCAGGTCTGTAGGAATGACTTTTTCCCTTTTTCTTCCTATTCCTTGCTAAATGAAGTAGAATGTGCTGTGACTTGGGGATTTAGGATAGGAATTTATTCTGTGATATAATCTAGCTCTTCCAAGAGTGTAGCGGGATTGGTCCTACCTATCTTTGGATTGATAATGGCAGTATTATAGGGCTCATTGTAGGTCATTTCTAATAAGGGAGGATTGAATCCTGGTATGTTTATTTCCAGTTATAATAATAAAATGTTATTATTGGACAGGACTTTGGGAGTCAGTAAATATAGCTACTTATTTTATTTATTAGGAAAGCTAAGGCTTGGAGAGGAAAAATGGAGAGCTCAGACTCAACTGAAGGCTTTGGACTTCATGTCCAGTGTTTTTTCCACTATCCACATGGCTCATTTTATACCACACTGTTATTTTCAGCACAATTTAAAAAACGTTAAAATCATCTCTGATATAGTAATAATCAAGTTGGAAAACTTAATGAAGCATTGGGGTCTTTTTTCTATGTTTTCTGATGGAAATATACTTATTGTAATCATAAAAGTAATACATCCTCCTTGTAACAGAAGTCAATCCATTCAGAAGTGCACAAACTTGAAAATGAAGGATTCTCAACAATCTAAATTTCCCAGAGATACTTATTGCTAACTTGGTTCACAATTTTTATGTTTTTCATACATATATGTTTTTTCATATATATCTATATGTCACAGTTTCTACATGGCTATATATATAGATATCTTACATAGATACTGATGTCTTACATATACATATATATATTTAAAAATTAGGTCATATCATACTATTTGCATTCTAATTCTTTTTCTTGGCAATATATAAGAGACACATGGACAACAACACATAGACATCTTTTCTTGTTGGTACATTTCCTCCACTTATGTTGAAGTTACATCCTGACGAAGTCATCATAAGTTGAAAATATATTTTGAAAGTGCGCTTAATACATTTGATCTACTGAACACCATAACTTAGCATAACCTACTTTAAATGTGCTCAGGGCAGTTCCATTAGCCTATGGATGGCCAAAATCATCTAATACAAAGCTTATTTTATAATAAAGTATTGAATGTCTTGCGTAAGTTAGGGCATACCATACTGAAAGTGAAAGATAGAGTGGTTGTAAATGTATTGGTTGTTTACCTTCAGAAACAGGTGCTGACTGGGAGCTGCAGCTTGTTGCTGCTACCCAGGATCATGAAAGAGTCTCATACTGCATATTGTTAGCCTGAGAAAAGATCAAAATTCAAAAGATTCTGAGTTTCTACTGAAGTAGGGTTTCTATTGAATGTATATTGCTTTTGCCCTTTTTTGGTAAGGTTGAAAAAGTGTAAGTCAAAGAGAGTTTGTACATCTAATATATTCTTTTTATTGGGGAGTGGTAGTTTGTCACATTACTATATTTCACTTAAGCATATTGTTTCCAGTCTTTCACTAATTTAGGGATTGCTGGGGTGCCTGGCTGGCTCAGTTGGAAGAGCATGCGAATCTTGATCTTGTGAGTTTGTGTCCACATTGGGTGTAGACTTTATTTAAGTGAATAAATAAATAAACACTTGAAGAAAAAATGCAGGCAATGCTGCATGCATGCATCTTTGCATATTCATGTTTCTTCATGATAAATTTCTAGAAACCACACTTCAAGTTGTTACGCAAAATTGTGTAAGTAGAGCAATACAGTTTGTCAATTCCTATGGTAGCAAAAGAAGGGGATTTCAGGCTAAAGTGATTTTAGATACAAAATCCTGAAACACATGAACATTTCCTTGGTCAAGCTTTGTAGTTTTGTGATCACATTTTTGCAGGGTCAGCTCAGTGCAGCAAATTCCAGTTCAGGGGATCTTATGAGTCCTTTCTAGTTGCTCTGTAAGTAGTGTTTCACTTGGCTAAAGTTCACTATAAATGGTTTGAAACAGGTCAAAGATGCCTAGAGATTAAGTTATTCCTTCCATCCCACAGTAGTTATTTTCCCTTCAGCTATTTTATGAGACCCTCAAATATTGGGAGGGACTACCAATTATGTTCAAGGAGTGAGGCAAAGAGGAAAAAAATAACACTTTCCTATTGATTAACTGTCATTTGTGGGGCACCTGAGTGGCTCGGTTGGTTAAGCATCCGATTCTTGATCTCAGCTCAGGTCTTGATCTCAGGGTTGTGAGTTCAAGCTCCACACTAGGCTCCCACGCTGGGCATGGAGCCTACTTTAAAAAAAAAAATGTCATTTGTGAAAAGACAAGCTGATGACATCACTGAACTGACTTTTTGCCTCAAAGGATCACCAGAAAGGGAAGAGCCCCCATGGCTTGGGTTTGCTGTTCCCTTTAGTTGCTTGAACTTGGCTCTCTCTGTGATCATCTATGATACAGCCAGTGCTTTCAGAACCATATAGTAGCTTCCTCATACCCCAAGTCTTAACTCAACCACTATTGTCCATGTCTGTGTTGGAGGATTATATCTTCTTAAACATGAATCTAGACAGAGAATATCTGAGAGTGAGGAAAGCTGTAAGAAGTCATCTGGAAGGGTGGCCTCTTACCTCTGGAATTTCTCTGACATCTCTGAAATGTCACCATCTTTAAGTGGCTCCTGTTGATCTTCAGAATAAAACTTATATTTCTACCCTAGTAATTTAAATCCTCTGTAGTTGACATATAGATGACTTTTTCAACCATATTTCCTTAATTCTCCCAAATAAGACCTATACTTTGGTCATTCCTCAACTTCTCCTGTTTGTCTTGTCTTATGCCATTTTCTCTTCCTGTTAATGCTATTTATGTGGCTTAAATACCATCATTTCCACCATATCTTCCTTCTTGAACTCCTGTGGTACTTCAGCTATATTTTTTTGTGACACTAATAATTTTCTATCCTGTATTTTCTGTGTGTCTATCTTGCATCTTCCACTACAGTATAAACACTTTGAGAACAAATTGATATGACTGTGACTGTCCTTTGTATTTCAATACCCAAGACATTGCCTAATACTCAGTAAGTATTATTATGGAAGTCGATGGGCAGACCAATCCAATCTTCAGCTGCATATCCCTGTGCCAGGAAGGCTGAAAGAGGAAGCCCATTCCACTTTGGGGATAACTTAAATTATTAGACCATCTTTATCTCATTATCATAAAACAGTACTGTACTCCAGCTACTGTACTCCAGCTGAATTTTCAAGTACAATACCTAGAGTCACCCACTTCTACTCACCTTGCACCCATTTTTTCACCTGAAGAACCGAGCCTAATGGACCAATGACCAATGGGAAATATGTGGGAAGCCCAGCTCTCCGAAGACAATGAAAACATTCATATTCAGATGAATGTCTGAATGTGAACAGCTCATATTCAGATGAGTGTCCTGATAAGCTAACACAAATGAATTCTCTGGTTTTGTAATTTTGTACTAAAAAATACTCCCATATACCATGGACCTTAAGTTACCTATATATTTTTTGCAACTTATAGAAACTTTATATTCCAGCAACCTTATTTCCATTTTGTTTGAGTTTGTGGAACAGTAGCTTAAGAGACTTCTCAATGTCTACTGCCACCCACTCAGTTGACTGAACAGTGGGGGCTGCAAATCAGTCTTTGGTGGCAGGGTGAGCACTCCAGTCTTCAGTAGGGAACTGCTGAATGGCACAGAGGGCACCTGCACATCTTCAGACCAGTCTGTGGCTTCAGGTTGAATAGCAGTGAACTTGGAAACTGGAGCAGTACATTCACTGTTTTGTTATCCTTTGTTATCTCCTTTGTTATATCACCCTGAAATTCCTCCTTGGTCACAGTCTTTCAGCAGCAACCTGTTCTTCCTTCTGTGTAAAAGTTGAGATCAGGCATGACTTCCCATGGGTGTTTACAGGAAACGGTGCAACACATGTGTACAACTTCTCGGCCAGCATCCACCACTGAATGATCTCCTTTGTTATTGCAAGGGAGGGCAATGTCCGCATAGCACAGAGGAGAGTGTGTTACACAGAGAAATGGTAGGCAGGTTAACTTAAGAAGCTTCTGTGAGAAGCTGGTGGTCCATCTTAGGATCAGTAACCACGAGAAGTCTCGGCTTCCGGAAAGCTCCCTGGATCTGGCTAGTGACGGTTCCAGGAGTGAACCAGCAATGAGAGTGGCCCCAGTAGCAGCACAGCTCACTAGCCACTATTCTTGGATTATGTGACACTGACATCAGCCAGGTTTTCAATGGCAACAAAGGTGTGAGCTACCAGCAGAAGCTTCTCTCAGGTTCTCTTGGGATTTATGAGGTAAATGCCATCACTTTTCCTTTTGTAAATGTACTATTTCATTTGGAAGTTAAGGTTGATGCCACCTAAGTGGGTTCCTGTTACAAGGAATTTGAGAACACCCTCCTCCTTCCCTTGTAGGACATCAAGGGCTCCAGACGCTATGAAAGTTTCCCTTTAAGTGACAGTGGGAACCCAGAACAATGCCATATGGACCTCCCTCTAGGTAGTGTGGAAGGGCTTAATTTATCTATTTTTAAAAGCACTGTAAAAACCCAATAGTGTCTGCTTAACACCATTCTTTTATAATCTTTGATTTGCCTACAAGTTAGCTAAATGTAAAGCTGATGTTTAACTACATATAGCAAGTGCTTCCTAACCATCATTGAGGCATTCTGTGCACTGTTAGACTCTTATCCATGAGTTGACTTGGTCAGGGATACTGTGTGATGTTGTGAGGAGTGCATGCTGCCCAGTTTGGGGATGAGCCATGATATGACCGTGGGAATGCTGCCCTCCAAGCAGTGCAGTGTGTCCTCTGTGTGGCTACAATGATCTGATGTTCAGGTATGTGCATTTCAGGTTTGGAAACTCTGGACCCCTCCTGTTTTAGTTTGCTGGGGCTGTTGTAACAAAGTACCACAGACTGGTACTTAAACAACTAAAGTGTGTTGGTTCATAGTTCTGGGGACTGGAGTCCAAGATCAAGGTACCCTCATAGTTGAGTCGTCCTGAAGTCTGCGAGGTAGGGATCCCTGTTCCAAGCCCCTCTCCTTGGCTCATAGATGATCATTTTCTCCCTGGGTCTCTTTGCATTGCCTCCCCCCAATGTATGTCTTCTTCTGTGTCTTAATTTCCTCTTTTAACAAAATCTCTAGTAAATTGGTTTAGGGCCCACCCTAGTGCTCTCATTTTAACTCAATTGCCTCTGTAAAGACTCTATTTCCAAATAAGGTCACATTTTGAGGTAATGGGAATTAGGACTTTTTTTTTTGGTGGGAACACAATTCAACCCATAACAACCCCTAACAGATGAAAAGAATATCTAGTTCTTCATGAGAAAGAGACTGGGTTCAGAATTCTAGCTCTCCTTATACTGGCTATGTCCAGATTAGAGAGGAACATGTAGGACTGCATCCCAAGATACCTTCAATAGCAGCTTGAGCTGGACTGGAATTAAGGGCAGAGTTACAGACAGGAAGGGATAATGTGGTGCTAATTAGGAAACTAAGGAAGAATTCATATTTATATGTTAAGACAGGCATTACTCCAGATTTTCCTGATAGTGACACAGTCCACTGCAGGAAGTGTGCATATGTGTAGGTATGGAGGGGGTGTCTGGATCATTTAAAAAACTGAGCAGAATGGACTATCTCAAGGAAGAAGCAGACAGCTCAGGAGAGTAGTGGAGGCTACAACATCCGTGGACTATTTGCGAAATCCTCTGAGTCTCAGAGGCAGCCAGGTCTACCCTGCAACAGGATACTCTCACACAGCCCCGCTCAGCATCCCAAGCATCCAACTCCATCATTCTCCACATAGGTGCCCTAAGAGCCTACTGGCTTTGAGGATACCCATGCTGCCTGTGTGCAGAGATGGCTGAGGCCTTTACCAGGAGACCTCAAAATGCCCAGAAATAGAAACATAATATATAAACCATTTATTTTAAAAACACTGGAATATATATATATATATATATATATATATATAAATATATAAATATATAAAATACACAAATACAGGGGCACCTGGGTGGCTCAGTGGGTTAAGCCTCTGCCTTCGGCCCAGGTCATGATCCCAGGGTCCTGGGATAGAGCCCTGCATTGGGCTCTCTACTCAGCAGGGAGCCTGCTTCCCTCCTCTCTCTCTGCCTGCCTCCCTGCCTACTTGTGATTTCTCTCTCTCTGTCAAATAAATAAATAAAATCTTTAAAAAAATACACAAATACATATTTGTTATATACACATATATAATTTATATCATACAGAAATATGTTTAATATATAATACATGTATTAAAATATGTAAGTATATAGAAATACATGAATATATAGCACATACTTAAATATGGATATATTTATATACATATATTTTATATAATATATATTTTAATACACATGTTTAAAAAATATATAATTTATTTCAATATATTTCAAAAATGTATAATTTTATTTTATTTATCTTATTTTTTTTTACATATTTACTGCAGAGACTCATGGTATGAGAGAGAGGAGAGACATCAGAAGTCATGGAGTAAACCATATATAAATTTAGATGTAAAAATAAATATTTTAAACTTCCTTTTCATTTTCACCAAGCTCCTGAATGGCTATCAAGAAGTATTATTCCTCTGTTGGAGTGCCTGGGTGGCTCAATCATTAAGCATCTGACTTCGGCTTGGGTCATGATCCCAGTGTCCTGGGATCCAGCCTCCCCATCAAGCCTTGCATCAGTCTTGCTGCTCCGCAGGAAGCCTGCTTCTCCCTCTCCCACTCTGGCTGCCTATGTTCCTCTCTTGCTGTGTCTCTATCAAATAAATAAATAAAATCTTTTTTTTAAAGTATTATTCTTCCCTTGATAAGTATTATCAATAGAGATATTGTGGGAACTGGGTCAAATAGCCAGAATGCACACATATCAGCCCTGGGAGAAAACTTAAAACGGCACAGAGTAGCAGATGTGTGGTTTTCTCTCTTTTCGTAAGATTCTGGGACAACACACAGAAATCTAGCATAGCTGGAAATCAGATTCTGGCAAAGAGATTGCCATTCTTGGAATCTGGGGCTTTTAGGATGAATTATTAGGAAAGCGTCAGCTCTTCTTTGCTGTTGTTGGTGGCCAGCCAGGATACAACACAATTAAGAGTGGGCTCCAGCTGCAGCCACTGACTCAGCATTTATGGTTGGGGATACCAGCCTCTCTCCTCAAGTGATTAGTGGGTTGGAGTCTAAGAGTTGTGATTGCAGCTGTATGATCTAGGAAGCTACGGGCAGGATTTTCCACATTAGTGTTCAGGCTGGGGAGGCTGGCATGATAGGGGGAGTGGAGTCCAAGACGCACCACCACTGACCAGGATTAATGCCTGAAGCAATAGGCCATTGCTAAATCTTCATGCAACTTGTTAGAAAGCTAACTTCTTTCCTGGGAGGCCTGCCTTCCCAGGATAAATCCTGGGTATAACCTTTCCCTCTGAAGGGAATCGGTATAAGCATAGAGAGCAGAGATAGGCAGCAAATATTCAACCCTTCTGTTCCATTCCTCTGTTCTTAGATACTACAGAGTCAAGGTTTGAATGCAGTTTTTTTTTTTTTTATTCCCAGTCCCTGTTCTTTGCAACATCCTTCAGCTCTTCATCTTTTTCTTTTTTCTCAGGAATGGTTGTTGAGCCTGTGAGAGTTTTTTGGTTTTGACTTATGTAATATATATTTTAAGTCAAGGAGGTTTTGTTTGTTTATTTGTTTTGCTTTTGTTTTTTGACAGTAGCAGTTGTGCCCCCCAAAATCCCAAGATAAAGATTTACTCTAGGATGATGAATTTACCCTGTGATCTTTGTTGGTTGTGAGGGAAACTTGAAATCATATGAATACTTTATTCATTTTTCTCCATATTAGAACTCGAATTTTTATCACCTCTTTCAGTTCTCTCTTCTAGAAGAATCAATTCTTGTTTTAAATTAATAATTAAAAATTATATGTGTTTTGGAGCACCTTGGTTGCCCAGTTGGTTAAGCATCTGATTCTTGATTTCAGCTCAGATCATGATTTCAGGGTCCTAGGATTGAGCCCTGTGTCGGGCTCTGTGGGGAGTCTGATTGAGGATTCTCTCTCTCTTTCAGTCTCCCCCACTCCCCCCAATCACGCATGCACACACTCTCTCAAATAAATAAATAAATATTTCTTAAAAATTATATACGTTTCAGGCCATGTGTCATGGATTTCCAGTTTTGTTGCTTTTGTTTGGTGTTTTCCTTCTTGGCAATGCTCAGTAGTCACTCATAATTCTACCAAACTGTTTGCCACACGTGAAAATAACTACCTTTGTCTGCTTGAAATAATGAGTTGCAAAATTAAATTGCACAATGGGTGCCATTCCTGAAATTGAAATATTTATATATTTTATAAATATGTAGAATTGTATAGGAAGGTACCCAAAGCCATGCTCTTGGTTAAAACACAATTTTTTGATCCATAAGGAGTGAGAGAATCTCCCAGAACCCCTGTAATTGCACTGAGGCCAATTTCTACTATTTTTACCCAGATCATAGACTTAGGGGGCAAAACTACCTTGGGAATACAATCTAAGATAAGCCATCTTTGTTTATACTATTCCTTTTGTTTCTTTTCTTGTGATCTATGCCTATTAAAATCTTATGATTACTAATTTCATCAACTCTAGTCCTAAAAAATAAATAATTAGTAGCCAGTAAGCACTTATCATGGGCTAGGAATGGTGCCAAAAGAGCTCTATAGATACTCTCTTTCGTTTATAAGCATTACCTTGGAGATATTGTGGGTTTGGTTCCAGACTATCCCAATAAAACAAATATTGTAATAAAGCAGGTCAAATTTTTTGGTTTCCCAGTGTGTATAAAAATTATGTTTATGCTATACTGTGTATATACATTATACTGTATATATTAAATGTGTGACAGTTATATCTAAAAAAACAATATACGGGGCACCTGGGTGGCTCAGTGGGTTAAAGCCTCTACCTTCGGCTCAGGTCATGATCCCAGGGTGCTGGGATCGAGCCCCACATCAGGCTCTCTGCTCAGCAAGGAGCCTGCTTCCCCTCCTCTGTCTCTGCCTGCCTCTCTGCCTGCTTGTGATCTGTCTGTCAAATAAATAAATAAAATCTTTAAAAAAAACAATATACACTCTTTATTTTAAAATTTCTTCCTTCCTTCCTTCCTTTCTTTTTTTTTTTTTAAGATTTTATTTCTTTGACAGAGAGGGAGAGAGCACAATCAGGGGGAATGGCAGATAGAGGGAGAGGGAGAAGCAAGGTCCCCTCTGAGCAAGAATCCCAGTGTGGGGCTGGATCTCATGACCCTGTGATCATGACTTGAGCCGAAGACAGATGCTTAATGGACTGAGCCATCCAGGCACCCCCAATTTAAAAATTCTTAATTGCTAAAAATGCTAATCATCATCTGAACTTTCAGTGAGTCCTAATCTTTTTGCTGGTCTTGCCTCAGTGTTGATGGCTGCTGCTGATCCAGGTGCTTGTTGCTAAAGGCTGGATGGTTGTGGCAATTTCTTAAAACAAGACAACAATGAAATTTGCACATTGATTGACTTGTCCTTTCATAAACAATTTCTCTATAGCATGCAAAGCTGTTCAATAGTATTTATCCACAGAACTACTTTCAAAATTGGAGTCAATCCTCTCAATCCCAGCTGCTGCCTTATCAGCTATATTTATGTAATATTCTAAGTCTTTTGTTGTCCTTTCAGCAGTCTTCACAGCATCTACACCAGTAGATTCCATTTCAATAAACTACTTTCTTTGTTCACCCATAAGCAGCAACTCTTCCACCATTAAAGTTTTATCATGAGACTGTGATAATTGAGTCACAACTTCAGGCTCCAATAGTAACATTAAAGATCACTGATCAACATAACAAATGTAGTAATAATGAAAAAGTTTGAAATATTGGAGGAATTACCAAAATGTGACACAGAGACATAGTGTGAGCAAATGATGGAAAATGGTGTTGAGTAGACTTACTTGCTTGATGCAAGATTGCCACAAGCCTTCAATTTATAAAAAGTGCAGTATCTGCAAAGCATAATAAAAGGAGGGATGCCTGTAATGGTTTGATTTTCATGCCTAATCTCTGTTTTCACTGTTCTGGGTGGACCAGCAAATAAGGAAAATATGGTCTCAGTGCTCATGGTGCTTACATTCTACTAGGGAAGATAATAAAAAAGAAAGAAGCAAAAGATAATATCAGAGTAGTAAGTGTTATGAACAATGTAAAATAGAGTAACATGGTAGAAGGTGACTGGGAGTGAGGGTCAACTTTTAGATAGAGGGATCCCGGAAGACCTTTCTGGAAGAAGTCAGCTATGTGGAGATCTGGCAGCAGAGAGAATTTGAAGGCTAAAGGTGTGAGTGAGGCAGGAGTCAGCTTCATAATAGCCCCATGAAATCAGTAGGTCCATCTGTGGGAACTGGGTAAGGAACTCAACTCTCAGAGTCCCAGTTCTTTTTGTCACAAAGATTAATTAGCTCATTCATAACATTTTTCTTGAGCACTCACTATGTACCAGACACTATTTAGACTCTGGGGATGTATGTATTACTGCTCTCAGGGAACTCATGTTCTAGTGGAGGGATTGGGAGGCAGACAGTAAACAAGTAATTATAGAGATTAGGTAATGGTAAATGCCTTAAAAAATAAAAGAGAGTAGAAGACAGAAACTAAAGGTGGGAGGTGAGTTACTAGGGGAGTCAGGGAAAACCTCCTTGTGGAAGTGACATTTGAGCAGAGACTAGAATGAAATGAGGGAGAGAAACAGACCATGTGGCTGCCTGGGAGTGGAGAGTATTTTAAGTGGAGAGAATAACTTATACCAAAAGGTGTAAGGCTGAAGGAGCTTCATGAGTTCCAGGCATGGTAAATGGGTCCATGTGGTACAGAGGAAGGACTGGGTCATTCTGAGTGTGATCAAAAATCACTGCAGAATTTGGAGCAGGGATATAATGGGAGTGCAATTACCTATGATGGAGTATAGGGAGAATTAAGAGATAAGTTTATACAAAGCTTGGCACGGTGTGTGCTGATAAGTGCCCAAAGACCTCTTGCTTCCTTCTTCCTTTTCCTTCCTTCCTTCCTTCCTTCCTTCCTTTCCTTTCCTTTCCTTTCCTTCCTTCCCCCCTTCCCTCCCTTCCTCCCTCCTTACCCTGTCTCCCCTCAGTATCTCCTTTCCTGTTTACAGCCATTGTACATCTATACTGCTCAAGTATGTCTTAGAATAAGGTGACCTAACCTGCTGTTATTTCTTTCCTTGTTAACTTCATGCTAAACTATAACTTCCTTGAGGATAGGACTTACTGCTTTATAATTGCTACATCACCCCAGTGTATTGCAAATTGTTGGAATACAACAAAGTTACTGAACTGGCATAAAAGATTCTTTTCTGTGGGGAATGGCAATGATGTCTGGGAGTTAAGAAGTATGTTTGGACTGGCAGGACCTTCTTGTTTGTACTGGAGAGTCCTGAATTTGGTCATGGTAAATATACTGGGAAGTCTGAAGCTTTGTTGTGATTCACATAAGAACTTCCTAGCTTGCTAGTAGCTTAGAGCCAGATGCTTATTCCAGCAGGACTTGGGCAAGTCACTTAATCTTTCTGAAGCTCAGTTTTCTCATCTGTACAACTGAGATAATAATCCACAGGATTATTGGGGGATTGAGGAAAATCATGTATATAAAGCTCTAAGTACAGTAGACAGCTCTGAGTAATCAATAAATACCATGTAGTATTGAAATACTATCCTGATTTCCTGCCTTTCCCCTCAAACAATCAGACCAATTCCAGGAGTCAGTCTGGGAGCTATGGAGAAGGGGAAGGAGGCTGTCCCTTGCTGAAGCAGTACATTTTACCTTCTAAGTTATAATTACAACAATGAGTCTGATACTGGGCAGAAAATCAAGTAGCACTGGTTCCTCCTTTTCAACCTTGTCAACCTATTTGTGTCAGATTTACTTTAGTTCTTTGAGAGCAAAGATCTTGCTTTTTTTCCCTTTTCTTTTCTATCTTGATGGCAAGGGAGGAAATAACTTGCCTAAGGTCACACATCTAATAAGTGGCAGAGCTGGGATTTGAATAAAGTGTGGCTCATTCTGCAGCTCATGGTTATAGAAGAAAGCATGTGTCCTGAGTCAGAAAACATGATCCGGGCACCCTATCACTTATCCTGTCACCTTGGGAAAATGCATTCATCCTCCTCAGGAAAAGGAGAAACCACTCTCCTAATTCCCAGTATGATGTCCTTTCTGTTGGGTCCATGGTCAAAGGAACGAGACTGATACAAAGCGAAAGTCAAGCAAAGCTTTATTTCGCGCCAAGCATTGAGAATCAAACCGACCATTCGGGGTCGCCTCCTACAGAGAGGGTGACCCCTCTCTGCCTAACAGACTAACTTTTATAGAGCAAGGCCATATGGTTGAGCTTGGCCACACACAGGTGGCCAATGAGATTGTAACACACAGAGAAAGCTGCACAGTCATGCTAGGTCACACATGGGTGGCCAGTTGAATTACAATTTACCCCATAATAGCTATTTGAACTGGCCTATCACCTTGGTCAGAATTGGCACCCAAAAGGTGGGGCCCACACTCCTTGGTAGCTAGGGAGATAGTATGTGCGCCCCACTGATTGGATGTCTCCACCTGGCCCAACTCATCCCTGCATTCGGGCTCTGTTATCTCTACTGACCTGACCCACTCTTGTATCTGGGCTCTGTTATAAGGGACTGGTCGACCATATTTTACTGGTTTCCTAGACTTGCTTTTAAGTAAATTCCCCCCTTGGGGGGGGGCAGGGTCAGTTTAAGTTTTATTGCTTAAACAACAAAATCACTGTTTAACCGAATGGAATCACTCTGACTAAATAGACCCTTATATTCCCCCCTTTTCTTTGGAGATTAGTCAAATCCTTGACTTTTCAGCCAGTTCTGCCAGACTGTATTTAATGACTCCAGTGTGATTTACCCAGAAACAGCATTCCTCTCCTAGGGCTATGCAGAGCCCCTCTTTCTCTAGAAATAGTATGTCAAGCCCTAATTGTCTATATGTCCCACCTATATTTTAACAATAGGAGCAACAATGAACTCAATGAACTCATTGTTTTTGAGTCTTAGCTTTAGTCCATGATCGGTGGGGTCCATCGGCAGCATCCATCTCTGGGGACATCCTCGTCCTTGGCTCGTTTGACGTGATCCACCTGAATCCAGGCCCCGACGCCCTCAACTTCCACGGCCGTGGGGGTGGTCGGGATGACAGCAAATGGCCCCTTCTAGTGAGGCTCCAAGTTTCCCACTTGGTGGTGGCGTATCCAAACCAAGTCCCCGGGTTGGTAAGGATGTGGTTCCACTTCTGTCTCCATCCCAGTGTGGGCAGTTCAGATCCCTGAATGGGTTCTTTTTAAGACAGACTGTAATGCCTGCAGTGACTGGAGTACAGACTGATCAGTCATTTCTGCTATGGCAACCTCTTGTAGCCGAGGGCAGAGTGGGGGGTGGGGTCTCTTGAACATTATTTCAAATGGGGTCACCTTGTTCAAGTAGGGTGTACATCGTGCCCTGAGGAGGGTAAAAGGAAGAAGATCTACCCATCCACCGCCAGTCTCCAAAATTAGCTTTGTCAAGGTCTCTTTAAGAGTCCAGTTCATTCTACTTTCCCAGAGCTCTGAGGCCGGTAGGCACAATGTAGTTTCCAATTAGTGCCCACAGCCTTGGCCAGTGCCTGTGAAACTGAATTCACAAATGCAGGGCCATTATCTGACCTGATCGCAAGAGGTAGCCCAAACCTCTGGTAGCTTTTTTGGCTACCACTCCTGCCATCTCGTGTTTGGCAGGAAAAGCCTCTACCCAGCCTACAATCCATATAGATGTTGGCGGTCTTACCCTTGGCCATCTGCAGTGCCTTGGGGAGTGCAGTCAGCTCCGCTTTGCGCCGAGATTCTGTATGGCAGGGCCACCATCCAGAGTCCCTGCCCAGCTCAGGAGAAACCCCTGCAGCCCCTGCATACCTCTTTGCATCAACCATGTAGTTACTCCCATCTGTGAACAGGGTCATCTCCACATCCGGGAGGGGAGTGTCTCTAAGATCCAGCCTTATTCCTGTGACCTGGGTTAGGACCTCCCTTAGTCATGTGGGTGGTCAGCCAGCTCCTCTGGCAGCAACGTGGCTGGACTTAGCACCGCTGGGAGCTGGAAAGTCATTTTTGGTTTATTGAGGAGGAGGGTCTGATATCCCGTCACTGGGGCATTTGTCATCCACCGGTCTGGTGGAGTCCGGAGAAGGCCCTGATAGCGTGAGTGGTGGTCAAGATGAGATTTTGACCCCAAGTCAGTTTACTTGCATCCATGACCAGGAGGGCCGTGGCAGCAATTATGCAGAGGCGAGGGGTGGGGGATAACTCAGCTGCTACTGGATCTAGTTTCATGCTAAGATGGGCTACTGGCCTTTGCCAAGGCCCCAGAGTCTGAGTCAAAACTCCTTTGGCCACCCCTGCCTTTTTATCCACATACAAGTGGAAGGGCTTGGTAACATCTGGGATGACCAATGCTGGGGCACTCAGTAAGGCTGTTTGTAATTCCCAAAATTCTCCTTCTGCCACAGCTGTCCACTCTACCATAGTGAGTCCTCCCTTAGTCAGTTTGTAGAGAGGTTGGGCAACCTCCACAAACCGTGGTATCCACAGCCTACATTAGTGCACCGTCCCAAGAAACTCCCTCACTTGGGGCGTGGTGGAGCGGGGTTATCGGATGATCACCTATTTCTCGGACTCAGACAGTGAACGCACTCCCTTGTGGAGATCAAAGCCTAAATAAGTAGTGTGGCTCTGACAAAGCTGTGCTTTCTTTGCTGACACCTGATACCATTTTTCCTGCAGAGTCTGTAAGAGAGCTCTCGTCCCCTGCAAGCAAGACTCACAGTCCTCAGTGGCTGTTACTGCTATTCCCACTAACTCAGTCAGACTCTTCCCTTCAAATCCTTCAATTTTCTGAAGTTTCCTCCTTATATCTGGGGCTGACTGACTGGCAAAGGCAAGACTGTTTAAATGAGCTGTTGTGCAACTTCTCTGAAGTTTACATCAAGTTGTCTAGCTTAGGTAAACAAACATTTAATGACAACCAAATCTAAAACTTAACATCCATAAAGGTGTGTTATTAAAACATAATTTTTTCTCTCTAAACTAACCCTCATTTCCAGAGATAGCCAAATCAGGACTAATTCATTTGAAAAACAAGTCCAGTTTTAACAAACTTGGCCTGATTATTTACATAAGCTCAGCAAGAACAGTGAGTGATCATATAGATATTTTAGAATCTGCTTTGCTGGAACTTCTTATAAGGAATCTCTAGGTTGAACTTTTAGTAGCCTTTCCAGACCAGAAGCCAAGCCACATACTTGCCATCAGACATGCCTGCAATACCTGTCGATTTGGGCGAATTCTTCTTTCTGAGGTACCCAATGTATCCTGAGGTTCCTGCACCTGCCAGGAAGTGACATCCTTTACTCACCTGGTGAGGCTGCTGGGAACTCTGTAAGCAAGGTATCAGGCCAACAGTTCCAAAGGGCTTTACGGCTCCAGGTTTTATAAAGTCAGCCTTAGTTCCTTTAAGCTGTCTGGTCATATCTGAGTCTTTTCAAATATGACATTTCAGTCAAAGCCTTGGTAAAATAACCAGTGTTTCCAATGATGTCCTGTTACAAGGAGAACAGATTCTTACTGAACTTATGCAAATGACTGATTACCATGGAAGAAAGAATACTTGCTGAGACCTTTTGAGTTTCAGAGGGTTCAGATAGAGAGAAAGAGAAAAAGTTTCCCTAGTCTGGAAGAGCAAACATTACAGAACCAGTAATTGTTTAAATAAAACAAAACATCAAGAGACACACCATTACAATCTTTCAGTTCATCTAGTCCCATGTTGCTAATTCTGGTTTAGTCTGAATGCTGCTTTTACTTCTGGAAATTCTTACCCATTTCAGTTCCAGGATTTCAACATATCAAAGACCTGTATTTGTCCTGAAAGTCTCCCATATGAATTTCCTTTAAGGTGGAATTCATTTTACAAGAGAATTGAAACAATTACAAATGACAAAATCTCAGAATAGATATGGTTAAATATCAAGTGATGACCCTATCAAACCATATCCAAATGTAACACCCAAGGCTTATCATTGGTTTAGCAGTACTTCCTGAGTAACTTAGCATACCAAGGAAAAGCCTTATGAGTCAAAGAGATCTCATTTACAATTCTGGGCGGGCAAAGAGAAAACCATTTACATTTTCTTAGAAACATCTCAATCTCTAGTGAAAACTAAATATTAACCAATTATAAACAGTTACAACAGAATTCTTAGAAGGCAAATTTATGAATCAGTTAGGCACAAAACATGTTTCCAACAGATTTCAAAAGCACAAACCTAGTTCCAGCAACCAGTGCTCTAGGATTTTATCCCATTTGGTTAAGACCTAGATGTCCAACAAATTTAATTCCATTTGTCATCCAAGCAAAACTTTGAAGTTTCAGGTTACCAAAGACTTTGGAAGCTACTTTAACAATTACCCATTAAAACTTTGAGACAGACAATTAACCATCAGTTTCATCATCTTTTTGTTAACAGATGTTAACAAATGACATGAGCTTATTTGACCCTCAGTAAACTTTGAAGTTTCACATTTACTGCTATTAACTCAAAAGACGTGTTCATCCTAATTAACCCAACAAACTTAACTTAGTTCAAATACTGATTTACATCCCACCTGGGCCCACTCCACTTCGAATGTTTACCTGAGACATGGGTGGGAAGGTCTGGAGTGGCCAGGGGGGTGTTAGGTCCAGGGGATGCTCTTCTTGTTTCCCAACAGTGAAGAGAGAAGGAGCTATGGTGCAGAAAGCACCGAGGGTGGTCTAGAGGCCAGTTGTGCAAGCCGCATCCAAGTTGGTGCAGAAGCAGAACGGGGAGACAGAAGAACAAAGTGCTGCCAGGAGGCAGAGAAAGGGTTCCCAGTTCTAGAGCTCATCAGCTCCAACAGAAGAACAGACGCCATGCTTTCCCGCCAGCAAGGGGGAGGGGCTAGGCAGTCCACGTCGGGCCAGAGAAGGCAAGGAATTTCCCCGAAACAAAGGGAGTTTTGGCAGCTGCTTGGGAATATTCCTTAAAGTCTTTGTCTCGAGTTAGACTAACCCCAGTTGGCTCCAGTTATAGCCATTAACACAAGAAATGAGTAAGGGAGAAGCCCCACATCTATTAGGAGGAACGGAGAGATGAAAGTCAGAGTCCCCTTACTCTCTGCTTGCCCTGTTTCTTCAAACACAACAAACAACACAACAGATAACAAAAAGACAAGACAAAGACAACCACAGACCCAGCAGCCCTCACCCAGAACCTGCCGCTGGTGGGGATTTTCTCGGTCCCCTACAAACACTCGCTGGTGGGGATTTTCTCCGTCCCCTACAAACATGACAAACAACACAACAGACAAGAAAAAGACAAGACAAAGACAACCACAGACCCAGCAGCTGGTGGGGATTTTCTCAGTCCCCTGACCACCTAGGGAGACTTGAACCCCTGGCGACCGCCAAGGGGGACTCAAACCCCTGGTGACCGCCCAGGGGGACTTGAACCCCCTGGCAGGTCCCTGACCACCTAGGGGGACTCAAACCCCCTGGCAGGTCCCAGAAGAGGGATGGGGCATCCCCACATCCACTCCAGCCCTGGAGAGCAATGCTGTGTCCTGCTTTTCTCTGGTAGGCCATATCCTGGAGCTCTGCAACCAGACAGACAGACCGGATCTCACAGAATAAAATCTCAAGATATTACCTCCAGAGGCTTTTCCCAGAAATTCTGATGCTGGCTCAGTTCTCATCATTTAATCCCGGACAAGCCCCCAATGTTGGGTCCATGGTCAAAGGAACGAGACTGATACAAAGCGAAAGTCAAGCAAAGCTTTATTTCATGCCAAGCATCGAGAATCAAACCGACCATTCAGGGTCACCTCCTACAGAAAGGGCGACCCCTCCTTGCCTTACAGACTAACTTTTATAGAACAAAGGCCATGTGGTTGAGCCTGGTCACACACAGGTGGCCAATGAGATTATAACACACAGAGAAAGCTGCACAGTCATGCTAGGTCACACACGGATGGCCAATTGAATTACAATTCACCCCATAATAGCTATCTGAACTAGCCTATCACCTTGGTCAGAATTGGCACCCAAAAGGTGGGGCCCACACTCCTTGGTAGCTAGGGAGATAGTATGTGCGCCCCACTGATTGGATGTCTCCACCTGGCCCGACTCATCCCTGCATTCGGGCTCTGTTATCTCCACCTGACCTGACCCGCCCTTGTATCTGGGCTCTGTTATCAGGGACTGGTCGACCATATTTTACTGGTTTCCCAGACTTGCTTTTAAGTATGTTCCCTGGGGGTGGTGGGCAGGGGGCAGGGTCAGTTTAAGTTTTACTGCATAAACAACAAAAATCACTGTTTAACCGTATGGAATCGCTCTGGCTAAATAGGCCCTTACACTTTGATTTGACCCTCTCTGGTTTCATTTTCCACTTGTACCAGTTTAAGATGTTGGAGTGGTCTCTGACTCTGTTCTGCATTTTTGCAATGAAGCAGTGATGCACATTGCTCCAGGACCTATAGCTGATCTGGTTCTGTCAGGTGACCTTTCTGCTGAGAGATTTGTATGGTTATTCCCAGGTACCAATGTCCCCTAATGCTTGATAAAGCCACTTAACATTGCAAAGTAGTCAGTGTAGTTGTTTTGTATTTAGCTCAGCCACAGAGATAACCTTACATTTCAAAATCCTTTGCTCTAATTCTCTGTCCTTCTCTATACACTCTTCCCCCAACCTTGCTTTTTTCTTTCATCAGCTAACTTCTGCTTTTAGTCCCATCTGTTCTTCCTTTTGTTCATTTTATCTCCACCAGGGACCTGGAAGATAGGGAAACATACATCTGAAATACAGAGTTGTTACCTGGGAGAGATCAGAGCATTGTTTCTTTCCTTTTTTTCTCTTCTCTTTTTCCCTTAACAGCATGATAGTATCTTGGTTCTTTGCTGATAACTTTTCCAGACTGCCAATTAAAAGGTTGGATAATGAGCATTTAGTGTTCTGGTGATTAAGACGTGCTCTGCATCACAGGTCAGCGCCCCTTGAATTAATTGGCACTTTCTCAGTTGGAGTTCCATTCTCACATGTCTTATTCTACCAAGAATGGCATTCAGAGATCTCTATACTCCATCATCAGGCAGTTTGCCTAGCCTTTCCTCACTCCATCTATGCCATTCATTTCTTGACTGAGTAATTTACCCTCTGTCTCCCTCTTGCCATATGATTTGCATCCCTTCCACCGTGTTGCTTATTTCCTTCTGCCCAGAAGGGTGTAGTTAACAATTGTAGACTCAGGAGACAGTCTATAATGAAATTTTTGCCATCAGTTCTGTAACGCTAGATGTTTAACTTCAGCTTTCTCACATATAAAAGGAGATGATGCTAGCTTACTCATCACACTGGATAATTGTAAACTTGAAATAAGATAGTGAGTGTAAAGGATTTGCTGGAATACCTGGCTCATTGTAAATGCTCACTAAATATTAGCTGCTATAATTTTCCACTTGTATCTATCCAGATCTTACTGCTTCTTCAGGGCCACCACTCAAAATGCACTTCTATTTCCTATAAAAGGAGTCTTTTTTGACCATATTCCAGTCCAAGGAGATCTTTTCTTTCAAGTATTCTTATTTTGTGATTTGTATAGAATTATTTGGTTGAACTGAGTTTACATTCAAAGTCCCCACCTACAGGTGAAATACTATGGGAGGCAGAGACCTAAGCCTCTAGCACAGAGCTGAGGCACATCTCTCCAGAGTGGAATTATAATTTTCTGCTCCTGACTTGAGAGAATCTCATTTTGTTGATGTTGTTTTGGGTTCTTGAGTGTTCTACTGATTTAATAAACAGTTCACTCATTTTTCACTACACCAAGACACTGGTATCCTGGGTGTTTTTGTTCCAAGAGTATAGTCAGTTCAGGCTGGTAAGGTTCACTCAAGACACTGGTATCCTGGGTGTTTTTGTTCCAAGAGTATAGTCAGTTCAGGCTGGTAAGGTTGACATGAACTCTTGAGTTCACCTATTGGGTAATCAATGATAAGGCCTGCTTTGAACCATTACAATCATTTACCTTTGGCATGCTAAAATATGAGACGTTTTGAAAGAATCTTTAGGGTAAATCATGATACCATCTATGTGTATCTGCAGTTAAGACTTATAAGGAAAAGTTTGGTTTCTGATTTTCAGAATTTTTTTTTTAACTGCAAGAAATTTCACATATACTTTGCCTCACAAATACCTATAATTAGGTCAGAATTCAGGAAAGTGGGCTTCTATTTGCATAGAATGACATTAATTCTGCATTTTCTCTTAACAAGGTTGAAAGAAAGGATTAATCACTTATTCATGCAAAACCAACTCACATGAATCTTTTATTTATCTTGTTCTGATAATTTTGCAGAGCTCATTTTTACATGCCTCAGGTTGCAGATAAAGCAAAAACTCAGAAGGTGATTTACCCTTCACAATAAAGACATGATGGCTGTGTAAGCAGGATGTTTCCTATAGGAAATCAATAGGTAACCATGGAAATGACTCTGCAATGGGAAATTCTATTTCCTTATGACCAAATCATCAAAAAAGATCAATTGTAAAATGAAAGGGCTTTGTGCCCATACCTTTCACAAAGTCTCTTGGTCTATGAAAAGGAGAAAACATGCACATAGGTGCTATATTGAAAATGAAACATCACTTTTTACTTTCAGAAGTTTGGACTAGAATTTTTGAGTACTGTTCTAAGAGATATAACTAAGAAAACGTATCTAATGGCAAGAAGAATGTCCCAGGATATAAGATGCTTGAATTCTTGACCCTTGCCTAACTTCAAGCAGTGATGAAATCTTTGATTTAATTTGAATTTGATTTTAATCTTATTGGACCTCAATTTCTTCATCTGTGAAATAAGTGGGTCAAACTAGTGCAGGTACCACAGAAATGTTGCCTATGTACTGTCTTCTCACTTTACCCTCTGTGGAAGACACCACTAATCAATTATGGTAATCTTTCTCACTGAGTCTAGATAGAGCCTCAGATTCCTTTATACTTTTCTCTAGGCAGCTACTTCCTATAGATGAGAGTTATCATCTGTAAGACATTCATCTGCCGCTCTCTGACCTTTAGGGCTCATATAAACCTGTCATAAGAATTTGCAAACTAGCTATAAGTACTGAATGGCTGTTCATGTCTTTGTCATAAGAATTTGCAAACTAGCTATAAGTACTGAATGTCTGTTCATGTCTTTTTAGCTAGACTTGAGCACAGAATTCAAATAAAAACAACAATTAGTAATCATAATTGTATTGTCTGTTCTAAGCCAGAGGAATTGTTTGGTTTCATTAATGAGTCAAATATTTATTTCAATAAAAAAGTTGCTATTGAACCACACTCATCAATAAAAGTGAAATGCTGTCAGTAGCACTTTGTAGCTGTCCATTTTTATTAGCAGCTCAGAGACACAAATAGCAAATGTTTGCTATTTGCATGCCTACTCCTTTGTCAACAGTAGAGAGCAGCACAGTTATTTTCAAGCATCTTTTCTGGGAGCCATTTATGTATATACAAGTACACATTGGGTCCAAAGGTGTGGGCTGTGGCAAGTTGCGATGGAAGAGTATATTCACATGTGAAAATAACCACCTTAATTAAATCTAGATTATGGTGCTGAATTTCCTCTTTAGGCTTCCAGAAATTGCTGTTAGAATATTTACATGTTTTAGCATTTCATATCGATTCTCTTTATTTTAGTCTTTCTGTTATTTTTTTCTGTCTTGTTACTTGAGAGTCAGTGTTATATAAGCAAAAGCAGCACAGCTTTAGTCTTCTGAAGGTTTAGATTTGAATCTCAGCTCTTTCTTGCTAGATCTGTGACTTTGAACCAGTCAGCCTCTCAGGGCCTCAGGATTCTCCATTGTTAAGCAGGGACAGAAATACAGAACCATCCATAACATCTCACAGGGTGTTGTGAATATCAAATAAAATCAATCCATGTGAAAGCATCATTAAATATAGGTTTAAAATAAGTATTAATCTCTTATATGCTAGCATTACTAATATGAATCTAGCTTTTAGATAAAATGAATGACATAATTTTTACAATTTCTTTCCAAATTATAGGATGGGATCTGTAAATAGGTAGTACTGGCTGCAAGGTATAATGGAATATCCTTGGTATGGAGGATGTCTTGTTGAAAGCAGGACTGTAGGAGCTAGTATAGTTACAAGGGCTGAATCCTGAAAGGGTGTGTCAAAGATCCACAGGGTTTATTGTAATTGTTCATTGAATAAAGGCTAATATTGTATCTTAAACCTATCAGACCTAGTATCTCCTGTCTTTAACAGATAGTAAAGTATTCTTTATTCTCAGTAATGAAATTTATAGATAATAAAATCTCTGTGTATGTACATACATATATAATTTCACACAGAAAATGTGAAAAATACTTCACACAGAAAATAAGTTAATACAATGCTCTAATTTTAATATGATGGACTACCAAGTGTAAAGTAATTAAAAATGTGTATTTCAATATGTAAGTACATGGACTTGACTACTCTAAAAGACATAATGAAGCAGTCACATGCTTATACTCACATAAAGAATGAAAATATGAGTATAAATGTATACTCATATAGGAGGTTCATACTTGTGACTGAGGTATGAAGAATGTCACTGCATTATTGGTGAAGTGATTTTCACAAAAATGAACAATTCTTGGTAAAGGTCCCAGTTAGATGGAACAGATTCCCCCTTGACTTATAGGCTAGACACTGTTCTGGACAATTTGTTAGATATTAGAACTTGTGTAAAAAAAAAACAAACTTTGAGAATGTATGTAAAACAAAGTCAGCATCTAGACTCAGATAATGTCAAAAAGGTTATTTCCCCTACGTGAATGTCTAGAGAGACACAGTACAGCTGTTCCTTGTGTGGGGCTGTTCGTTGCATTGTGGGATGTCTATTTTCACTGACTCCTACACTCTAAATGCCAGTAAAAGCAGAGTGGTGGTGTGGGTGGAGGCAGCTTCTATTGTGATGACCAAATATACTGTCAGATGTTTCCAAATACTGCACTGGAGACAGAGCCATTCCAGTTGACAATCAGTGGTCTAAATAAAGAGTCCATACAGCAGTTTTGTCCTGCTAAGAGTGAAAGCAACCCAGCCACCGACTAGATGTTCAGGGAATGGAAACCAGCCCTAGAAAGTACAGGTGGCAGTGGCTGGGCAGCTCTTGAGACACACAGCTACTCCAGGCTCATAACCTAGTGAAATCCAGGGTAAAGGCAGCAGGGCTAATTCCAGACTCTCACCTGTTGATGGGACTAAGCCTAGTGATTTTTATCAACCTTGATCCTGCTTTTTTTTTTTTTTAAGATTTTATTTATTTACTTGACAGACAGAGATCACAAGTAGGCAGAGAGGCAGGCAGACAGAGAGGAGGAAGCAGGCTCCTCACCAAGCAGAGAGCCCGATGCGGGGCTCAATCCCAGAACCCCGGGATCATGACCCCAGCCGAAGGCAGCGGCTTTAACCACTGAGCCACCCAGGCACCCCAGCCCTGATCCTGTTTTAATCAGGGACCCCTTAGGGCTGTGATCACAGATCTAAGGCATTGTGAAGTCTACCATGAAAACTTCTAGACAAAGTAGAAAGTAAAAAGTGTAGAACTAGAAATATCAGGAGGAAGTTATGGAAAGACAATTATTGGCTCAGTATTTGGAAACACTTCAAATGGAATGGTTACTTGGTAAAATAGTGATCCACTGCATAATAATCTCTCACATTTACAAACGGATTTCATCTTTGCAATTAAGTTTCATGTGTATATTTATCTTAAAGTGCATATATCTTTTCTTCCTCAGTAGCCTAGATCATTTATTATTAGCTGTCTATAGTGAGTTCATCCACCCTGAAGTAGTAGGATCTTCACATATTGTCTTCCAGAGACATTTCTATTTAGAAGGAAAGACCAATGTTTTATCTCAGTACACTGAATTGGTTTTCCGTATTAGCTATGTGCATGAGTTACTCCCAGAGATTAAAGTATATGCATACATATATAATACTTATATTTATATATATACACACACATATGTATATGTATATGCACACATACATATATATGTGACCAAGTCCCTCTTCAGGTTATTTAGATCAAGAAGAGTTGACTGTGGAATATGTATCTTTAAGAGTCCCACAAGTGATCCTTTCATCATTAAAGGCAAAGAACAACTTTCTTAGAGCATAGGTTTTTTCATCCATATTGGAACATAACATCTTTAGTCAAGGATTCAGTTAAGAGACTCCATAACACCTAGCTCAGTGCTAGTCTCAAAGTTCTTATTCAGTAAGGTGCCCCTAGAAATAGCTTCCTTGTGGAGGTGATTAAGGGTAAATGAGATCACAAGGGACTGATGTCCTGGTGCATAAACAATGAATCTTGGAACACTGAAAAAATAAAATTAAATTAAAAACAAAGAAGAAGAGGTACCAGAAGTGAGCATGAACAGAGAAAAGGCTATGTGGGGAACAGAGTGACAAAATGGCTATCTGAAAGGCAGGAAGAGAGGCCTCACATTAGATATCACCCTATTGACACTTTGATCTTGAATTTCCAGCCTCCAAAACTGTGAGAAAGTAAATTTCTGTTGTTTAAGCCACCTAGCCTGTAGTATTTTGTTACAGCAGTCTGAGAAGACTAATACTGTCTATCATTTATCAATCACCTTTTTTTGATGTGTAGCAACTTGTCTGGCAGGTAGTAGCTTCTTTCCCATCAACCCCAGAGACACCCCAGAAATGACTAAGTTTTTGGAATTATTTTTATTACAACTCCAGGCACTACAGTTTCTGCTCTTATATTGCAAAGAGGAAGGGGTGGTATAAAGGATTGCATGACCTAGGTATTTTCTGGTATTGAGGGCTTGAGTGACAGGCAGTTAAATAACACATCTGCTGACATCAGGTACTGCTAATGAGATATTCCTTTAACCCTGGGGTAGAATAGCTTGAGAAGCTCATGAGGTCAAAGGAGAGGCAGTGTCTTTAGGCCTTTTGGTACATAATGAAATTTAATAAAATCTTTATTTTTAGGAGCAGTGGCTATGCTTCACTTTGGTATTTCATGAGAATAACAAATTGAGACAATGAAGCTGAGAAGCTGAGGATTTGTGAAGCATTAATTTTAGTTTATTGTCTCATTGCATTTTTTTGTCAGTAGACTCATTTCCTCTCATTTTCACACTTACCAATGAGCTTAACACCTTTATAATGAATTACATGCCAGTGATGAAAGAAAGACCAGTCATTTTCTCCCCCTTACACTTCTCTAATATGACTAAATTATACCTAAAGATCGACTTTTTCAGGCCACCCTTTATGAGCTCTAAGAATGTAATAAGAAAACAATCTGAGTTTATGAATCTGTCTCAGTGGAGTTTTAAATCAATGGCAAAACAGTTGTATGTGAAAATCTTTGGATCACAGTTATGGACTTCATTTGAATGGAAATGTTTCCCTGGGGTGTTTCAATTCTGAACATTATTTTTCCACTTATAAGTTATGTATGTGCCTATTTCTCTTGAGAACTTGTACTACACATATTATCTGTCATCTTCACCACCTAGTTTTCCATCTAAAAGTTCATTCATTCACTTATTTATTTATTCATTCCTATGTCCATCAAATGTACAATCATCTAAAGGCAGACTGTCTTTGAAAACTTCACAGATTTGTTTGGGAGATAGACATGTATGTAAACAATTAAAATCTCTCTAGAAAGAGATATAAAAATGGAGCACAAAGGAAGGAGCTGTCTCTGGGAGGATGGAGAAGGGGTACTGACAGGGAGCACAGCATGGATAAAGGTAAGGAAAACACAGTTCCGGCCTTTTCTAGAAAGTCTGTGTGATGCAGAGAGGACTTAAATGTGTACAGCTGTGAGGATGGTTTATCATATGAGGTTTATGTGAAAGCAAAGGCTCTTTTGTTTTTGATGTGGAATGTCTTTCATGCTTTATGCTTGCTGCTTCTCAAACATGCCATTCACATCCATGCCTTTGTTCTAATGATTTCTTCTTCCTGGAACACTTCCTCCTCATCCTTTGGGGATTAACTACCCTATATAGTTAACCTTCTTCCCACCTTCTTGGCAAAATGTATATGTTGTATATGTCCTCATAGTACTTTACTGTTACGGTGCAATCATTATATAGCTTGTTGTTTATGATAACTTTCTCCTTACTGGATTGTGAGTTCTTCAAGTACTGACACTATGTATTGTTTTCTTCATTTATTCTAATTGTCTGGCATGCTGCCTGGCAAAGAGTATGTGCTAAAAAAAATGTAGAATGAATATGGGAATGACCACTAATGCTCCAAACAGAATAATTTTTAGAATAAAAGCAGCTGAAACAACGGGAAAAGGCCTGCACAAGGATACTGGAAACTGAAATATAACTTCATGTTGTTTCTTGGTCCTAATCAGCTGTGTGCCAAAAGACCTGCTCTTAATCTTCTGGGGCTGCCTCTGTGCGCACACAGATAGAGCTACTTTGTTATAAAGCCAGTAGATGGAGTGAAATGATCTTTTGAGGTTCTTTCTAACTCTAACAGCTGTGATTTTAAAACATATCTGATGAATTGATTTTATATTTACAGACATTTTCTTTATTTTCCTTTGAAGTGGCAGGAGACTATTTCTACCTGTTTAACTGTTCTCATCAATCATACATGGAGTTGTTGTTGTTGTTGTTTTAATCACTAGGTGTTAGTGAAGGGAGCTGAAATCCTAAGTTTGTGTTCTGAATTGTCATTAGGGTCAGGAGAGATGTGAGAGCATCTTTAAAACATCTTGCTGTCTCTAGACATTTCTCATACTATGATCAGTAAAAGTAATTTTATGTTGTTTTCTCTGTACTGATGCATTAATGTTCTATCTCCAAGAGTTTTTTGTTGAGTTGAATTTTTTTTTAAGATTTTATTTATTTATTTGACAGAGAGAAATCACAAGTAGGCAGAGAGGCAGGCAGAGAGAGAGAGAGGAGGAAGCAGGCTCCCTGCCAAGCAGAGAGCCCGATGCAGGACTTGATCCCAGGACCCTGAAATCATGACCTGAGCCGAAGGCAGAGGCTTAACCCACTAAGCCACCCAGGCGCCCTTGAGTTGAATTCTTAATGAGTTGGTTAGTAGACAGATAATCAGAATCTAGGAAAGTGAAAAATCATTTTACTAGTATTCACAACCAAAATCCTTTGAAACTCTGAAGGAAAAGGGAAATAACTCAGAAATTATTTTTCATCTAGTTTTTTATTAGAAAACATGGCTAACCAAGCACATCAGTTAGAAAGAGATGGCTTTATAAGATATGCAGTCCACCAATGAAGTTTTGAAATAAAGTGAATATTTAAAATACTGCTTTCTAGTAAGTCTATCATCTTCCTCCAATTTTTCCTCATCATCACCACCCTGCCTCTGGTAACCACAAATCTGATCTCTTTTTCTGTGTTTTTTGCTGTTTGTTTTGTTTTGTTTCATTTTTTAGATTCCACATATAAGTAAGATCATGCAGTATTTGTCTTTCTTTGTCTGACTTACTGTAATAAATATAATGCCTTTAAGGTCATCCATGTTGTTGCAAGTTGTAGCAGTTCCTCATTTTTTATGGCTGAATAATAATATAGACACACACAACTTCTTTATCCATTTATCTATTGATGGATACTTAGATAGTTTCCATGTCTTGACTATTTTAAATAATGGTGCTTTAAAAGTGGCAGTGCAGGCATCATTTTGTTAGTATTTTTATTTCCTTTAGATATATTCCCAGAACTGGAATTGCTAGGTCATATGGTAGTTTTAAATTTAATTTTTTGAGGATCCTCCATACTGGTTTTTTTTTTCCTAGTGTCTGTACCAATTTACAATCCCATCAGCGGTGTGCAAGTTTTCCCTTTTCTCCACATTCATGCCAGCTTTTGTTACCTCCTATCTTTTGGTTGATGGCCATTCTCACAGGAGTGAGGTGATATCTCACTGTGGTTTTTGTTTGTGTTTCCATAATGACTAGTGATGTTGAGCATCTTTTCACATACCTGTTGTCCTTTTGTATATATTCTTTGGAGAAATGTCTGTTCAGATCATGTGTCCATTTTTTAATTGGGCTATTTTTTGCTATTGAGTTCCATCAGTTCTTTGTACATTTTGGATATTAGTCCCTTATCAGATATATGGTTTACAGACTTTTTTTTCCCCATTCTGTATGTTCTTTTCACTTTGTTTATGGTCTCTTTTGCTGTAAATAAGCTTTTAGCTTGATGTAATCCCACTTATTTGTTTTTTGTTTCTTGTGTTTTAGATGTCACATCCAAAAAGTCATTTCCAAGGCCCATGTCAAGGAGCTTTATTCTTTTGTTTTCTTTTATGAGTTTCATGGTTTCAGGCATTATATTTAAGTCTTTAATCCATCACAAGTTACTTTTTGTGAATAGTGTAAGATAAGGGTCCAGTTTCATTCTTTTACATGTGAATATCCAATTAACTCACCATCATTTATTAAAGAGACTGCCTATTCTCCATTGAGTATTCTTGGCCCCTTTGTTAAATATTAGTTGATTGTATATGCTTTGGGTTTATTTCTGGGTTTTCAATTCTGTTCTGTTGGTTTATTTGTCTGTTTTTAATGCCAGTACCATACTGTTTTGATAACCATAGCATTATAGTATAGCTTGAAATTAGGAATTGTAATGCTTCCTGCTTTGTTCTTCTTTGTCAGGATTTCTTTAGCTGTTCAAGGTCTTTTGTGGTTCTATATAAATTTGTTTTTGACTTCTGTAAAAATCCTAATGGAATCTTGATAGGGGTTGTATTGGTTCTATAAATAGCTTTTGGTAGTATGGATATTTTAACAATATTACTTCTTCTAATCCATGAATATGGGATAACTTTCTAATTTGTATCTTCTTTTTAAAATATTTTTTATTTTATTTTTTTAAAAGATTTTATTTATTTATTTGACAGACAGAGATCACAAGTAGGCAGAGAGGCAGGCAGAGAGAGAGGGGGAAGCAGGCTCCCCGCTGAGCAGAGAGCCCAATGCAGGGCTCAATCCCAGGACCCTGGGATAATGACCTGAGCTGAAGGCAGAGGCTTTAACCCACTGAGCCACCCAGGTGCCCCTAAAATAATTTTTAAGGATTTTATTTATTTGAGAGAGAGAGAGCACATGAGTGGAATGAGGGGCAGACAGAGAGAGAGAGAGAGGGAGGGAGAAGCAGACTCCCCACTGAGCGTGGAGTCCAGCACAGGGCCCAATCCGAGGATGGAGAGATCATGACCTGAGCTGAAGTCAGACACTCTACCAACTGAACCACCCATGTGTCCCTATTTGTACCTTCTTTGATCTTTTTCATCAATTTTTTTTCAGAGTAGAGATTTTTCACCTTCTTTGTTACATTTAATTCTTAAGTATTTGATTGTTTTGTTTTGTTTATTGATGCTATTGCAAATGGGATTGATTTTTTTCCCCAGAAAATTCCTTGTTATTGTATAGACACTTTTGTACATTAACTTTGTATCCTACAATTGTACTGAATTCATTGATTAGATTTAATAATCTTTTGGTTGGTTCTTTAGAATTTTCTATATATATAAAATCATGTCATCTGCAAATAGAAATAATTTTACTTCTTCTTTCCAATTTTGATATCTTTTATTTCTTTTTCTTGTCTGATTGACCTAGGGAGGACTTCCACTACTATGTAGAATAGGAGTGGCAAGAATGAGCATCCTTGTTTCTGATCTTTTTTAGAATTTTTAAAAAGTTTTATTTATTTAAATAATCTCTTTACTCAATTTGGGGCTTGAGCTCACAAGCCCCAGGTCAAGAGTCACATGTTCTTCCAATTGAGGCAGGTAGGTACCCCTGTTTCTGATCTTAGAGGAGAAGCTTTCAACCTTTCACCATTGAGTATGATGTTAGCTGGGGGATTACCTTATATGACTTTTATTACATTGAAATATGTTCCTTCTCTACTTAATAGTTAAAAAAAAAGAGTTTTTATCACAAATGGACATTGGTTTTTGTCAAATGCTTTTTCTACATTTATTAAGATTATCATATGGGGGATTCTTTTCTTTCATTCTATTAACGTGATGTATCACATTGATGGATTTCAACCATTCTCACATCCCAGAGATAAATACCACTTGATCATGCTGAATGATTCTTTATGTGCTTCTGAGTTAGTTTTCTAGTATTTATTGAGAATTTTTGCATCAATATTCATTAGGGATATGGATTTGTAGTTTTCTAACAACATCCTTTTCTGGTTTTGACATCAGGATAATGCTGGCTTCTTAAAATAACTTTGAGAGTATTCCCTCCTCTTTGGTTATTTGGAAGAGTTTGAGAAGAATTGGTTTTAATTCTTTTTTAAATATTTGGTAAAACTTGCCGGTGAAGCCATCTAGTCCTGGGATTTTTGTCATTGGGAGGAATTTGGTTACCAATTGAATCTCCTTATTAGCAATTGGTCTATTCAGATTTTTAATTTTTTTCCTGAGTTGGTCTTGATAAGTTGTATTTTCTAAGAATTTTATTTTTATTATTTTTTAAAGATTTTATTTATTTATTTGACACACAGAGAGAGATCACAAGTTAGCGGAGAGCCATGCAGAGAGAGAGGGGGAAGCAGGCTCCCTGCTGAGCAGAGAGCCCCATTTGGGGCTTGATCCCAGGACCCTGCAATCATGACCTGAGCTGAAGACAGAGGCTTAACCCACTGAGCCACCCAGGCCCCCCTGTTTCTAAGAATTTTAACATTTCTTCTAGGTTGTCCAGTTTGTTGGTCTGTAGTTGTTCATTTGTTCATAGAAGCCTCTTATGATCCTTTATTTCTGTGAGGTCAATTGTATTATCTCCTTTTTTCTCCTAGGAGATTTTTAAAATTTGGGTCCTCTCTCTTTTTCTTTCTTTCTTTCTTTTTTTTTTTTTAAGATTTATTTATTTATTTGACATACACAGAGAGAGAAAGAGAGATCACAAGTAGGTGGAGAGGTAGGCACAGAGAGGGGGAAGCAGAGAGCCTGATGCAGGGATCTATCCCAGGACCCTGATATCATGGTCTGAGTTGAAGACAGAGACTTAACCCATTGAGCCACGCAGGCACCCCTCTCTTTCTTTTGGTTAGTCTAGCTAAGAGCTTGTTAATTTTGTTTATCTTTCCAAATAACAAACTCTTAATTTGGTTAATCTTTTCTATTGCTTTTGTGTTTTCTATTCTATTTATTTCTGCTCTAAGCCTTATTATTTCCTTTCTTCTGCCAACTTTGGGCTCAGTTTATTCTTTCTTTTCTAGTTCCCTTTGGTGTAGAGCTGAGTTGTTTATAGATCTTGCTTTTTTTAAAATGTAGGTGTTCATTGCTATGAACTTCCCTCTTAGAACTGCTTTTGCTATATTCTATAATTTTGGTATATTGTGTTTCTATTTTCATTTGTTCCAAGAAACTATTTATTTCCTCTTAATTTCTTTTTTGTTCCACCGGTGGTTTAGGAGAATATTGTTTCATTTCCATGTTTGTGAATTTTTCAGTGTTCATTTGTCCCTGATTTTTAGTTTTATGTTGTTGTGGTCAGAGAAGATACATGGTATGGTTTTAATCTTTCCTAATTTGCTAAAAATTGTTTTGTGGCCTAACATACAGTCTATCTTAGAAGATGTTCCAGGTGCACTTGAGAGGAATGTGTATTCTGGTTCTGTTAGATAGAATGTTCTGTATGTGTCTGTGAAATCCATTTGATCTACACTGTTATTCAAATCCTCTCTTTCCTTATTGACTCTCTGTCTGGATGATCTTTTGTTGAGAGTGGGTTAAAGTCCTTACCTATTACTGTATTACTGTTTATTTCTCCTTTTAGTTTTATTTGTTTTTGCTTTATATACTTAGGTGCTCCAATGTTGGGCATATAAGTATTTACAGTTATTGTATCTTCATGATGGATTGACCTCTTTATCATTATGTAATGATCTTCTTCGTCTCTTTTTACCACTTTTTTGTTTAAAGCCTATGTTGTCTGATACAAGTATGACTACCCACCCCCTTTTTTCTTTTTGTTACCATTAGTTTGAAATTACTTTTCCATCCCTTTACTCTCAGTCTGTGCGTGTCTTGAAGTTTGAGGCAAGTCTCTTTGGAGAGTATATCATTAGATCTTGGGGTTTTTTAATCCATTCAGCCATTCTGTCTTTTGATTGTAGTATTCAATCTGTTAAGATTTAAAATAGCTAAGGATTTACTACTGCCATTTTATTAGTTATTTTGTTTTGTGGATATATTGTTTCTTATTTCTTACTACCTTTTTTGTATTTTGATGTTTTTGGGGTATCACTATGCTTTCACTCCTTTATTGTGTTATTTGTGTAATTGTTATAGTTTTTCTCTTGTAGTTATCATGAGGCTTATATAAAAATCTTTAAAACAATCTCCTATTTTTTTTCTTCTAAATTTTTATTTAAGTTCTAGTTAGTTAATGTACAGTGTGATATTGGTTTCAGGACTAGAATTTAGTGATTCATCACTAACATATAACTCCCTGTGCTAATCATAACAAGTGCCCTCCTTAATACCCATCACCTATTTAGCCCATCCCCCATCCACCTCCCTATCTACCCTCAGTTTGATCCCTATTGTTAAGAGTCTCTTATGGTTTACCTCCCCTTCTGTCTTCTGGTTTCCTCTGCCTTCCCACGGGTTCAGCTGTTTTGTTTCTTAGTAAAATCCTATGGTATTCATCTTTCTTTGACTGACTTATTTTGCTTAGCATAATACACTCTATCTCCATCCACATCACTGCAAATGGCAAGACATCATTCTTTTTGATGGTTGGGTAATGTTCCAGAGTGTGTGTTTGTGTGTGTGTGTGTGTGTATTAAATCTTCTTTATCCATTCATCAGTCAATGGACACTTGGGTTCTTTCCAGTTTGTCTATTTTTTTTTTAGATTTTATTTATTCATTTGAGAGAGAAAAAGAGAGAGAGCACAAGCAGGGAGAGCATCAGGCAGAGGGTGAGGGAGAATCAGGCTCCCTGCCAAGCTGGGAGCTTGACATGGGCTGGATCTCAGGACCTGGACATCATAACCTGAACCAAAGGCAGACATCTAATCATCTGAGTCACCCAAGTACCCCAAAAGTTTGGCTATTATTGATAATGTTACTATAAACATAGGGGTGCATGCACACCTTGGAATCTGTATTTTTGTATCCTTTGAGTAAATACCAGTCATACAATTGGTGGGTGATAGGATAGTTCTATTTTTAACTTTTTGAGGAACCTCCATACTGTTTTCCAGAATGACTACACCAGTTTGCATTCCTAACCAACAGTTCAAGAGGGTTCCACTATCTCTACATCCTCATCAATATCTGTTGTTTCCTGTGTTGTTAATTTTATCCATTCTGACAGGTGTGAGGTGTTATCTCATCATGGTTTTGATTTGTATTTCCCTGATGATCAGTGATGTTGAGTATCTTTTCATATGTCTTTTAGCCATCTGGATGTCTTCTTTGGAAAAATGTCTATTCATGTCTTCTGCCCATTTCTTAACTGGGTTATTTGTTTTTTGGGTGTTGAGTTTGATAAGTTCTGTATAGATTTTAGATACTAACTCTTTATCTGATATGTCATTTGCAAATATCTTTTCCCATTCCATAGTTTTCCCTTTAGTTTTGTGGATTGTTTCTTTTGCTGTGCAGAAACTTTTTATCTAGATGAAGTCCCAGTAGTTCAGTTTTGCTTTTGTTTCACTTGCTTTCAGTGATGTGTCTAGTAAGAAGTTGCTACAGTGAAGGTCACAGGTTGCTGCCTGCGTTCTTCTCTAGGATTTTGATGGTTTCCTGTCTCATATTTAGGTCTTTGACCCATTTTGAATTTATTTTAGTGGTCCAGTTTTATTCTTCTATATGTTGCTATCCAGTTTTCCTGACACCATTTTTTGAAGAGGCTGTATTTTTTTCCAGTTGGATATCTTTCCTGCTTTGTTGACCATATAGTTATGGGTCCATTTCTGGATTTTCTATTCTGTTCCATTGATACGTGTGTCTGTTTTTGTGCTAGTACCATTCTGTCTTGGTGTCTGCTTTGTAATATAGCTTGAAGTCCAGAATCATGATGCCTCCCGCTTTGCTTTTCTTTTTCAGGATTGCTTTGGCTATCTGGTATAAGTTGGTTTTAAGTTGATGACAACTTAACCTCAATAGAATTGCCAAACTTTACACGTTCACTTCTCCCCCTCATAGTTTAGGTTATTAGAGTTACAATGTACACATTTTTATATTGTGTAACTAATAGGAGACTGTTGTAGTTATGGTTATTTTTACTATGTTCATTTTATAACTTTTAATCTACAAGTATAAATTAGTTGTCCATCACTGTTACCAAGTTACAGAATCTAACTTTCACAATATATTTACCATTACAGTGAGGTTTACATTACCTTTTTTTTTTTTTTAAGAGAGGGGTTGGGGGAGGGACAGATGGAGAGAGAGAGAAAATTTTAAGCAGATTCTCCACCCAGCATGGAACCTGACATGAGGCTCAGTCTCATAACCCTGAGATAATGACCTGAGTCGAAATCAAGAGTCAGATGCTTAATGGACTGAGCTACCCAGAGGTAACCTTTTAAAAATGTTTTTGTGAAGTTAGCATCCTTTTATTTTCATTCAGGAATTCCTTTTAGCATTTCTTGTAAGGTAGGTCTGGTGGTAATGAACTCCCTCAGATTTTGTTTGTTCAAGAAAGTCTTTATTCTCCTTTATTTCTAAAGGACATCTTTGTTGGGTATAGAATTTTTGGCTGATGGGTTTTTTTCTTTCAATATTTTGAAGATGCAATTGCATTCTCTCCTAGCCTGAAATGTTTTTGTTGAAAAATCTGCTGATAAGTCTTATGAGGGGGTTCCCTTATATGTAAATTTTTTCTTTTCTTTTGTTGCTTTCAAAATTCTTTCTTTCTCTTCAACTTTTAATAATCAAAATGTGTCTTCGTGTAGCCCTATTCAGGTTCAACCTACATGGAATCCTTTGGATCTCATTGGTTGGGATGTCCATTTCTCTCCCCAGGTTTGGAAAGTTTTCAGCCATTATTGCTTTAAATATACTTTCTGCCTCTTGCTCTTTCTCTTCTCTATTTGGATTTCCTATAATGTGAATATTGTTTCTTTTCATAGTGTCCCATGAGTCTTATAGGCTTTCTTCATCCTTTTTTATTTATTTTGTTTTCCTCCTCTGACCAGATTCTTTCTACTATTATATTCTCCAGGTCTTTTGTTCTTTCTTCTGCATGGTTAAGTCTGTTTTTGAAATTTTAGATTGACTTCTTTAGTTCAGTTATTGTATTTTTCCCCCCTGGGATGTTTGTTTATTTGCTGGTCTCTATCACTTTGCTGATCTTGTTTTGTTTGTAAATTATTTTCCTAATTTCATTTACTTATGTGCATTCTTGTAGTTCATTAAACTTCTTTAAGAGGATTATTCTGAATTCTTTGTCTGGCAATTATTTCTTTAAAATCAGATATTAGAGCTTTATTAGTTTCATTTGGTGATGTCATATTTACCTGGTTTTTCATGATCCTTGATTCCTCATGTTGGTAAAAGTGCATTTGAGTAATTAGGATCCTCTTTTAGACTTTACAGATTTGCAGAGATGGATCTTTCCCAATCAGCACAGTTTGAGTTTTGAGACCTGTCTGCTGGTAATGTTTTTGGGCGGGTAGGGCCTGCTATTATGATCTGTTTTGGGGTTAATTACCTGTTCAAATTCAGAAGTTGGGTATGGGCCATCATCTGAGAAGAGTTGGACAGGACTGCTGGCTTGGTTCCCTACTCAAGTGAGGCTAAATGATAGGCTCTTTCAATTGTCTGATCAGCCTTTCTAGGTGGTTGGGAAAGTGTATGATATTCAGTAGTAGTTAGGGCTCTGAATTAGTATCCTTGCCCTGGCAAGGTAGCAGGATGGGACCCAGGGATTGTATGGCTCATTGTTTGAGAATCTGATTCAGGCAGGAGTGCACATTGAATTCCCTAATCAGATGAGGGCACTGGTTTTACTCTGCAGATGGGGAAAGCCACAAGCTGTGCTCTCTGTTTAAGTGCCTCTGTAAGCAGGGATGTTAGATGGGCTATACAGTTTCCTATGTACCTTGGTTAGATTCCCTGATCAGACAGACTGGTGGGTGTATTCAGGGATGAGCCAGACTATGAATTTATTTTCTTGCCCAGGTGTAGGGGGAGAAGCAGGTAAAGCTCTTTGTTGTCTAACTCAAACTGACTCATGCCCCCAAGTTTTCTGGCTGAACAGCTCCACTGTCTTTGCTGTGTAAACTATGGCCTCTTTCTGCCCATCTCTCAGCTTTAGGACCACTGGGACACACAGCTTCCAAGTGCCATGCTTCCTGGTCAGATGGAGCCAGGATGTACAAAGGGTGGGTAGAGCTATCTCTCAGTTCCCTGAACTGTGCGGGGAAGGGAGGGAACATTCCAGGCAATTCTCAATTTCCCAAACAGGTTATCCTCTCAGCTCAAGCACCCTGGGCCACACTGCTTCCAGGTGCTTCAGCGAGACCTTTGGTCAGACACTCTCCACAGGGCCTGTGGCTATGATTCAGCTTCTTGCCTGGGCATGGGCAAACCAGGCTCTAGGACTGGCAAAACTCCTGTTTGAGGATATGAATCAATCAGATCTTCACTGTGTTATGTTCTCAGATCAGATTGTACCATCAACCTGGTTCTGCAGATAAGCAAAGCCACTGGTTGGGAATATTATGTTGGGAATAATATGGGCACTACAGGTATGAACTAGTTCTGTCAAGATTTCTAGTGGCTGAGCCCTGCAGATTCCCAGGCCATTTCTAAGGCATGAGATCAAAGTAGTAGCTCCCACAAAGTGACCCACAATGCTGGGGGCACTGGTTGTCCCCCTTGAGTTTTCTTTTCCCATCAAAGGTGCTGGGACTCAGGCAAGACCTCTCAGTGTGGTGCTATGCTGGGCTGGGGGAGAGGCAGTTGGGTCAGGATCTAGCTGATTCTCTTACACTTCTAATGTAGTCTGTCTCCATCTCTGTGGTGCAGGGTAGGGGGGTGCTTCAGCCTCACCCCCACATTCTAGGATTCTCTCAGTAGTGTCTTGTTATTAAAGAGTTGTTAGTTCTTGCAAGAGGAAGCAAAATCAGGAATGACCTCTGTCACCATCCTGGTGATATCGCTCCCCACTGATGGTGTCTTTAATGAGAGAGCTAGCTTTTTTTCTTTTTTCTTCTCCCCCTGAAAAGAAAATATTTAAGTCCCAGGCCTTGGTTTTCCCTTGCTCCAAAGGAGAATTTAGAAGTCTTTGTTTTGGATGTTTCAATGTCCTATGGATGTAGAAAGCTGGGCTTTTTCACCTCCACTGGATGTCTCTGCTTTACCATCTCGTTACCCTATTATATTAAACCCTCATTGCCAGGTCCAGGATCTAGGTAGAGTATTACCCTCAGCTGGCACTAGGCTTTTCACATATGTGCTTAAAAATAATATTTCAACATGTTTTCTGATTATAAAAGTAATACATTATTATTGTGGAAAATTTGGGAAACAGAAACTAGAAGGTATAAATAAGAAAATAAAAGCCATCTGAAATCCCACCACTCAGAAATAACCACTGTTAATATTCTGTGCATTTTCTCATACTTGAGATCATAGTTTGCATGTAGCTTTTTCCACTGAACATTACATCATAAACACTTATTAAGTCTTTAAAAGGCTTCTTTTTAAAAGATTTTAATTAATTAATTAATTTGAGAGAGAGAGAGAGAGAGAAAGCACACAGGGGGAGGAGCAGAGGATGAAGGAGAGAGAGAATCTCAAGCAGACTCTGCACTGAGTGTGGAGCCCAACTCAGGGCTTGGTCTTAAAACCCTGAGACTGTGACCTGAGTTGAAGTCAAGAGTCAGACATTTAACCAACTGAGCCATGCAGGCACCCCTAAAATGCTTCTTAAGCATTGTTTTTAATGGGTCCTTTACATGAAAGAAGATCCATACTTTACATAATAAATCTATTTTATGTAGGTTGTTTTAAAACAGTGACTTTCCACATAAAATTTCTTCTACTCACTAGATTATTTTATTAGGATAATTTCCTAGAAATAGAATTATAATGGAAAAGACTATGAGTATTTTTAAGACTCCTGATATGTAATATTTTTATAGAATTGTTATGGTGCCATATTCTCTATTTAACCTCTGAGTCTTTTCTTCTCACACATTGCTAATAATGTGCAATATTTTCTGACACTGTGTGAATGACTGTGGCTACCCACTTTGGGCCATTTGTGCCAATCAGCCAGTCAATGAGGGCCTTTAACCTTGATTTAGACCCTTTGATAGAATAAGAAGTGAAGTTTGTTTCATAGAAGTCTATAATCTAACTGGGATAACAAGATTAAAGCATATGATAAAATTAACAAACAATTCAAGACAGAAACTCTATTATCTTCCTTTATAAGCCACGTCCTTCATTAGGAATCTGAGGTCTCTACAACATAGGGCCTCCTTGTTTAGCGTGAGCTCTAAACTGAGCCTGAACCTGAAACTGCTCTGGGTTTCTGAAGAATAATTTATTATCCTGTCTCCAGTGAATGGCATCTTGAGACACCCAACAGTTTCTATCCCCACAGTCTTCTGGATAATGACAATAATGGTGATGATGCCTAACACTTATCAAGCAATTTACCTTGTGCCAGGCAGAGTTAAACACTTGATGTGCAGTATCACATTTTTTCTGCTCCAGACCTTTGTAAGTTGATAGTATTATTCATATTTTATGAGTGATAAAAAAAATGGGGCTTAGAGTGATTAAGAGATTTCCCCCAAGGTCACACAATAGACAGGGACAGAGCTATTATAACAACCTAAGTCTGTCAGTCCATGGCCCATTATCTTGAACACAATGCCATATAGCCTCTTGTTCTGGAAGGGCCAAGAGGCTGAACCACTGCTGGGAAATGTTGCCCAGTCAGACTCTCTAGCCAGTAAAGCTGCTCTTTGCAAAGGCAATTCTAGACAAAGGATTTTGCTATGTTTGTGGCCACAATGTCAGGAGCTGCTCTCCTTAGTGTCTCTTGTCAGGAGTGTTACTGGTTGAGAGTGCTCCCAAGGGACTCGCCTATCAGAGCATTTCTCAGAGACACTTTGATATCTGCTGGAGTCTGGATTTCTGAGCTCTCAACTCCTGCACATTTAGCCTCACTTTTAGCATCACTTCTGGAGGGCATCTTACAGTTTTTTCACCTGTAGTTCTGCATTAATTCACAACCCATGGGAGAAATGAAGGAAGCCACAAAAAAACCTGTATCAAGGCCTTACGAGTAGCCACATCCTTGGCTAATGGTGAGTACTTGTCCTTCTCCAGGAAGCCCTTTTCAGAGTTGCAAAGTTGTAGAATATTAAAGACCCTGTCAACCTCTCCTTTCAATATTAAAATCCACACCACGTGTGGACTTGACAGAAGCTCCCAATTCCTCTTCTAGTGCCCTCCCAGTGGGCTTGTAGCACATATGGAAAGCCAGTCTCAGGAACATTTTCCCGGGGCGCCTGGGTGGCTCAGTGGGTTAAAGCCTCTGCCTTCGGCTCAGGTCATGATCCCGGGGTCCTGGGATCGAGCCCCGCATCGGGCTCTTCGCTCTGCCTGGGGCCTGCTTCCTCCTCTCTCTCTGCCTGCCTCTCTGACTACTTGTATCTCTGTCTGTCAAATAAATAAAATCTTTAAGGGAAAAAAAAAAAAAAAGGAACATTTTCCCAAGCTAGAAAGGCAAATTCAACTCTTTTGCCTGGAACCCATTGTGGAGGTACTAGGTCTAAGCATTATATGAACTCAAAGAAGATGCCAATAAAGGGTGCAATGACCAGAGGAGATTTCTTGGAATAGGTGAATCTAGAGTTAAATCTTCAAAATGGCTAGGATTAGAACAGCTGGGCTTGAATAGGGAGGACATTCTGAGAGAGAGAGGAACCTCATGCAAGATGTCAGCATAGAAGAAAGTTGGGCTGACGGCAGGTCCATGCTATGTGCACGGAGATTTCTTAACCTTCTCTTTTGTTACTTATGCCCCACAGATGCTCTGTGTAATGTACTATTTACAAGGCCGACACTAAGTGTCTCTGGATGTGACAGATCTTACATTACTGCTTCTTCTAGGCAGATCTTGGCAGAAATTGCCTTGGAAGTGGCAGCTACCTCTGAGTGTTTCTTTTGCAGAAAAGCTAGCTAACTGCCTACTTGGCATTTCCTAGTTGTTATTGAGGCAGGTGTTTTGGGTTTTTCTTCCTTGTGATTTTTTTTGTTTGCTTGCAGATGTCAGAAATTCAAAATAGCTCAAATAGCAAGGGGAATGTATTGACTTGTATAACCTAAAGAAAAGTTCAGCCTAGGTTTCAGGAATGGCTTGATTTAGGAACTCAAGTTTTCCTTGTTTTTATTTAGCAACTCTTCATCCCTCCATTTTGGCTAACCAGCTCAGACAGAGTCTGGCCATATTGATGTGCCTGGAAACTTCAGACATTCCTCCTTATAGATCCAAACACAGGAAACAGAAAACTTTTTCTTACTGGTAAATTTGAAAAAGTATCCTGGGCCTGACTATCACTGGACTGAATTGCATCACATGTCTAACTCAGAACCAAGTCCTGGGGCAAAGGAGGAAAGATGCTCTGATGGGTCCACTCTGAGTCACATGCTCCCCTTTGGAAGGAGAGGTAGAGTACATTCACTCCAACCATATGGACTGAGTGGAGAGCATGTGTACATCCCAGGAAGAAAACCTGGTTGATGTTAACAGAAAAGTGGCAAATATAGGCTAAGTGGTTTAAAAAAAAAAACACTTATGATTACTGTAGTGAGTCTCTGCATATTAAGACCTGGGTGTTTACTTTGGAAGACACTTTAGTGTTGCCTGAATTCCCCAGCAAGCCATCTAGCCATCCACTCTATGATGGATATGCCTGCTTCATGTGGCCACTGCAAGTGTCCTGGAAGTCATAGCCAGGATTGAAGAGTTACTTCAGTCTCACTGAGAGGATGTTAATGGATGGTCTGGATGTGCTTTGGATCTAGTGAGAGGGGAAGGAGGATAAGTTTATAATCTGACCTTACTTTGTTGGAAGCAAGCATGTAAAGCTGCGTAACTCACCCTCTTGGAGGCATCTTTGTCAGAAGATAGTACAGTGGTTAAGACTATTGCCCTCCAGGGCACCTGGGTGGCTCAGTCAGTGAAGCATCTGCCTTTGGCTCAGGTTGTGATCCTGGGGTACTGGGATTGAACCCTGTGTCAGCCCCATGTTGCATTCCCTGCTCAGCAGGAAGTCTTCTTCTCCCTCTGCCCCCTCTCTTTCCCCTTTCCCTGTTAGTCTCTCTCTTAGATAAATAAAATCTTAAAAAAAAAAAAAAAGAACCTTGGTCTCTGAAGTCAGGCTGCCTGGGTTTGAACCTCTTTTTTTCCAATATCAATAGACCTCCATTTTCTTTCTCTACAAGGGGTGTCCTGAGGATTCATGAAATTATGCCATGAGGGGTGCCTGGGTGGCTCAGTGGGTTAAAGCCTCTGCCTTCAGCTCAGGTCATGATCCCAGGGTCCTGGGATCTGAGCCCCGAGTCTAGCTCTCTGCTCGGCGGGGAGCCTGCCTCCTTCTCTCTCTCTCTGCATGCCTCTCTGCCTATTTGTGATCTCAGTCTGTCAAATAAATAAATAAAATCTTAAAAAAAATTATGCCGTGAAATACTTGACACAGTGCCTAGCTTATAAACAAGTGTGCATAGAATACAAGTTAAATATTCTTTGCTACAGCAGGTGATGTCACAACAGCTGGTGCTCAGGAGTGCCTATCTATCTAGAAGCATGCAAAGTACAGGGCATATTTTCTTTCATTGGCTATGAAGTCCTTCTTTCCATCCCCACTTTATTTCCAGAGGGGCGATCAAGTCTGACTAGAGTCTTTGTATATATTCTCTGACAACTAATGGCCTAGGGGAGTCATTGCCACATGTCTTTTCCCTTCCCACACCAGTCAGTCCCAGAGTCTTGCCTGTTCTATCTCTGAAATATTTCTTGAATCTGACCTCACTCTTCACTGCCTCTGCCCCAGCTCTAGTTCACAAGCCCCTCTCTCCTGCCTGGTTAAGTCCGGAATTTTTCTAACTTGGTTCCCAGTCTTACTTGTCTTTCTATCTGGTCAGCTCCTTTCATTTGCTCCTTTCCCTTGCCTACACAATAATGTCCCAATTCCTTGGCGAGGCATTATTTAAACACCTTTTCAGTCTGATTCCAGCCTACCTTCCATCTTCAAGAATCTCCCCCACAAAACATCTATTACAGCCATAGCTGCTGATGTTCACTCTTCTCTAAAAACTCCATGCCCCAGCAACCTCTGCAGGCTTTTGCCCACGCTGTTTTTGCTGGCTGTCTGCCCTTACCTCTTCTCTGCTTGGCTAACTTCTGCATATTTTTTAAAGTTCAGCTCTTCTCCCCTGGGTCCCTGCTCCTGTGCTTCCATAGCTAGATGTCTATGCTATTACTATGCATTTATCACACTATTTAACAATTGACTGTGTACCTATCTCTATCTCTGTGCATCCCATAAATTCATGGAAGAAAAAGAACATAGTCTATGCATTTTTATATACCCAGGGCCTAGAAAAGGGTTCAGAAGCAGAGCTTATTTTCAGCAATGTGTATCTTTTCTTAGGTTGTAAATCAAGAAGGGTAAAAGACACTTCTATGCATTTCTGTTACTACAGCACCATTCTGAGTGCTTCTTCTGACGTTTTCTTCCCCTTTTTCAATATATTTTAAATTACATAATAGTAAGAAATACAGGAATCCATTCTTATCCTTGAAAATGTATATTAATCCCTTCTGCCAAGGTAACCACTGTTATTAAGTTGGTGGATATTCTTTGAGGCTTTTAAAAATTATTTATTTATTTAAAATAACAGCTTTATTGAGATATAATCCACATACAATAAAATTCACTCCTTTCAAATGTACAGTTTGACAATTCTTAGCATTTTCACAGTTATGAAACCATCACCACTATCTAATGTTAGAACATTTTAGTCATTAGCAGTCATTCCCCATTTTTTGCTCCCCGTAAGCCCTTAATAACCACTAATGTACTTTCTGTCTTGGTGAATTTGCCTATTTTGGATATCTCCTGTAAATGAAATCATACAATAAGCATTTTATGTCTGACTTCCATTAGGATACTGTTTTCCAGGTTCATCCATTTGGCAGCATGTATCAGTACCTCTTTCCTTTTATGGAAGAATAATATTCTATTTTTAGAGGGAACACATTTTGTTTATCTATCAGTGGAAAGAAATTTGGGTTGCTTCCACTTTCTGACTGTTATGAATAATACTTTATGAACATCCCTGCAGAAATTTTTGTGTGGACATATGTTTTTAGTTCCCTTGGGTATGTGCCTAGGAGTGGAACTGCTAGGTCATATAGTGACTCTGTGTTTAATGGGTTGAGGAATTGCTAAACTGTTTTTGGTAGCAGCTGCACCATCTCAATTCCCACCAGTGATGAATGAGGGTTCCAACTTTTCTACATCTTTGTCACTGCTTGGTCTTGTCTGTGTTTTTCACTATGTCATTGTAGTGAGTGTGAAGTGTTGTCTCATTGTGGTTTTGAGTTATGTTTCCATAATGACTAGTAATCTTGAGCATCTTTCATGTACTTATTATCCATTTGTATATCTTCTTTGGAGAAATGTTTATTCAAATGCGTTATCTATTTTTAAATTGGCTACTTGTCCTTTTATTGAGTTATAAACATTCTTAATATATTCTTTTCAGATATATGATTTATAACTATTTTCTTCACAACTTTTTTATATACATTGAAATAAATACATATTTATTTTTGTGCTTGTATTTATATATGTAAAGATTTAAATAGGTTTCTCTTTTATACATACAGATTATATTGTTTGCATTGTGTGTAGCTATCTTTCCCAAACATTGTACATGTAAATCTACCTGATTATTTCAATTGCCAAATAGATGTACATGTAACCATTCCCCTGATGATGGGCATTTTGGTGAGCCTCAATATTTTTACTATTATGAACATTGCTATAGTGAGCATCCTTATAAAGGTCCCTTTCCACACATGTGTGATTATCTCTCTAGGATACCTTGAAGAGGAATCACTGAGTTTAAGATTATCTGTATTTTACATTTTGATCTACATTATCAAAATGTCTATTGGAAAGGCTGAACAAATACACTTCACAGTAACAGTGTATGAGAATACCATTTCCTTGTATACTGGCCAATATTCATATTTAAGTGTTCTTGCCAGGTGGTGAGCAAATATGGTACCTAACTATTGTTTTAACTTGCATGTTCCTTTGATATCATGATTTCCATAACTTCTATTAATTGGTGTTCAGAATAGAACCTGTCTCATTTAATTCTGTAGATTTCTCCTTCACATGGGAGCCCCTACATGACATGAAAAAGAAATGATAGATGGACTGGAATAGTGTGGATTTATATTCTACTGTTATGTATAGTGAGGCCAGTTTGAGAAAAACATGGTTCTTCAAAGACTTTCCATTGTATTTAGAGCTGACCAGACTTTTAACCACAATCTACAGATTTTTAACTTCACCAAGATGTGGAATTTTATTTTAATAAAGCTATCAACAGTGCTCCCTTTCTGAGTGACTTTTCAAAATCATCTTTTGTCAGCAGAGAGCTTTTATTTAGTCAATGTAACCTTGCTATACTCCATGTTAGCAGAGAGAGAAAAGAAATGTCTTTGGGTACCGAATATGGAAAGTTGTGCAAAAATTCTCAAGGGGAAAGAAGTTGTTCAGCTTTTGAAGCTATGTTTGTCACTCTGTTGTATCTTAACTAAAAATAATGAAGTTTTCCAATGCTAATGTCCAGAAGGTAAAGTTTTATAAGATTATGCCTCCAAACAGACAGTTGGATGAAAAGAAATCACAGGGGATTAGTATGGAGATTCCAGGTACAAGTGTGGGCATGATAGTTTGGATAGGCTCAAGTATAAATGTCTGTGGTCTGAGCCCCTAAAAATAGGATTTTAGGCAAGAAAATCTAGGAGTAAGAGTAATAGCCATGGCCATGGAGTGGGGCAGTTAACTAGTGAGATCTTAGTCTGATCCCGTACTGATTACTGAGCAGTACCAATAAACTGCAGGGTGATGGGGAAGACATACATATTTTGGGTTCTGGGTACAGTTAGGTGGGGAGTTAATGATATGATTCCAGTAATCAGTCTGTTGATGTAAGTGCTCATTCAGTAATCGGAGAGTGTGGACAGGGTCTTACACAGGTGTCAAGACACTGGAAAGCAAATTGGGATTCTGGGACAGGTCCACTGCAGTGTGGGAACTGATGTGTTGTCAGGAAAAAGCCCTCTGACCTTGGTTAACATGGTAGGAATGGTGAAAGTTGCATCTCAAAGTGAATCTATACAAATCTTCAACTTAATGGCTTAATTTCAAAATCCATGAACAGACAAGGTGAGGCAACTAATGCCTCTTCTATTTTGTTAGGGACTGATTCACAAACTGAGGAGGGCACTTAATTGATACTGTGCACTTAGGGCTCACAGTGAGGAGTCACTGGAGAAGGCAGGAAGGACATGCTGACAGCACTGTCCCTGAGTCCCCAGATACCACTATAAAGTCTCTCTCATCTTTGCTGGGAACTGGTAGGTAGTGGTGCTTGATGTCTATTAGACTCCAATTCAATTTTGAGGTCTGTAATTCAATGAGGATAGATATAAAAAGGGTTCCTTTTTCATCAAAAGGGTAATTACCTAGTTATCAGTGTGCTGGAAGGATGAGAGCTTATGGATTTTTCATAAAATCATAAGTTCATAAGGGGCTGGTGAAGTCATTTCATTCTGTCTTCAAGCAGGGCTGAATTTAATTCACCCTTGATGGATGGGGCACTGTTTAAGAAAGATCTCTAGAGAATAATAGTTGACAACCTTCAATATTTTAGCTATCCTCTATTGTGACATTCCTTCTATCTTGGTGAATGTGTTTACATAGAATGGAAGTTCATAGTCTTTTATGTCTTTTTGGGTAGAAAGAACGATGCTGTTAAGTGTCCCTCATTTTCACCAATTCAGAGAACACTTATTGGATACCTAGTTTGTGCTAGATGCAAGTGATGCAAGGGTGAAGCAGTAGAAAAGACAGATTTGATTCTTGTTAATATTTAACTGAAAGACACATGATGGATAATACTTAATAAACAAATAAGTGATTATAAGTGGTAATAAGTGCTAAAAAGGGAATAAAGTGCTGCTATAGAAAGGAGCAAAAGGAAGCTAAAGCCTAGTTTAGATGAGTGACAGAGGCCTTATAAATAGAGACTTATAAGTGATGTTTACTGCAAGCCCGGAGGTATAAAAGGGACTAGCATTTTAGCAGGGAGAGAAGAGTCTTCTTGACAAAGGGATCAGAATCTGCAAAGGCCCTGAAGTAGAAAGACCGTGGTGCGTTTGAGAAGTTTAAGAGGTCAGTATAGCTACAGCAGAGTGGTTGAGGGAGAGGCTGGCATCCAGTGAAGTTGGGGAAGGAACTAAGGGGCCAAATAGTATCTGACCTTGTAAGCAATAATGAGGAATTTGGATTTGATTAAAACAGAATGTTTTTAATAGATCACCTGGGTGCTGTGTGGCAAATGAATTAGAAGAGGGAAAATCAGAATAGAGAGACCATTTAGGAGGTAATCTGTTGGTGTTGGTGCCTTAGATTGTGTTGGTGGCAGTGAAAATGGATTGAGACTTTTTTGAGATCTACTTAGGGGTCTCATTGATGGGTTGGTTGTAGTACAAAGGTAAAGGGAAGACATCAATTCAAGGCTGACATCTCGGATTCTGGATGGAGCAACTGGTAAGATGGTAGTTTCATCTAGTAATTGGAAAACAATTCAGGAGTAGATTTGTAGAGGGAAGGATGGGAATTGAAAGTTTGCATTTGTACATGTGAAGTTTCAGATACCTGTGAAACACACAAATAAGACTGTTAACTCTAAGTCTGAAGATCAGAGATGTTGACACTGGAGAAATAAATTTGGATATTAGGCTGATAATAAAAGCTATGGGAAGAGAATAAGAAACCAAATTGATGGCCACTACTCAATAGCCAATAGGACTTTTAACCCAGTTGAAATTTGGGTTGAAAGGTGAATTCCCAACTGCAATGTAGTGGATGTGTTTGTAGCAAATGAAGTTTCAGAGCATTGTTTAAGGATCTCAGGGTGGTATCTATTCTGTATATCTTTTTCTTTATAAATTAACACTGTCAAATTATTCATGTTGGAATGATGTCTTAACAAAGTGCCTTTACTGTTCCATCATGATGCTTTTTGCTATTTATTTATTTATTTGGTTTTTGGTGAGACGATTCTCTATTGTTTTTGCTTTTGTCTCACAATGTACCATCTGAGCCTACTGAGAAAGTTGGAAAAAAGTGAGAAAAAAAAGATTCATGCTGAAAAACAAACATTATTTGTTAGTGGAATATAATAGGTAAAATAACAATTAGATGTCACATAATAGACTTTCTTTTTTACTCCCCAAATGCTCTGAACATGGCATTGGGTCATCTCAGCAAAAAGGGAGCACAATTACAGTGATGACAAGCTTCCTGTCATGTAAAGCCTTGTCAGCAATTTATTTCTTCTACATGTCACTATTTTCAGGATTCAGAACTCTAGTCATGACTGATAGGGTTATTAGAAAAAGAAGAGGTTAGATTAAGTGAAAACAGTTATTATTTGTTACATCTGGGTGATTTGGCTAAATTAACAGTAGTGTTAAGTGTGTAATACAGAAAGTGTTGTAAAAAGGGGTGAGCCAGTAACATAATTGTCCTTAAATGAAATGGGACATTGCCAATCTAATTTTGTACTTTTTCCTCATGATTTTAGGGCTCTACCTGGAAACCCTGTCAAATTCTCCAAAATACACCCAGCTTGGGTCATCCTCAATATGTTTATATGTTTATATGTTTACATCCTCAATGTGTTTATATGAGACAAACATTTCCAAACTGTGTTATGTGAGTTTGACTGTATTATTTGCCCTTCCCCTTTCCCACCTGTATTGAGTTGAATGTAGCCATCCATAAAATGATATATGCAAGACCTAACTCCAGTACCTGTGGATATGACCCCATTTCCTTGTTTGGAGAAAGAGTCTGCAGATGCAAGTAAATGACAGATCTCTAGTTGAAGTTATCCTGGATTAACTGGGTGGGCCCTAAAGCCAATAATAAGTGTCCTTATAAGACATGCAGGATATAAGACCGTATGAAGACTGAGACAGAGATTGGAGTGATTTGCCTATAACCCCAGGGACACAATGATTCTAGCAGTCACCACAAGCTAGGAAAGAGTTATGGAAAAGATTCTCCCTCAGAGCCTCTAGAAGCTTGCTCACACCTGGATTTAGATTCTTGGTCTCCAAAATTGTAAGATAATACCTTTCTGTTATTTTGAGCCACCTGTTTATGGTAATTTGCTACAACAGCTCTGGGAAACTAATATACCACCTTCTATTAGGCATTTTGTAGTTCACAGCATGATTGAATAGAAAGACATTGGATTTAGAATTAGGAAACATAGTTTCTAAGCTTAAGGCTGCTATTGGTAGCTGTGTGACCTTGGGTGTGTCACAGCCTCTCTCTGAACCATAAAATGAAGACTTGGTAATCCCTTTCAAGTCCTTCTAGGTCTGCTGTTATTATCCTACTTAAAAAAACAAATTGGAAAACTGTACAAAACATAAAATAATGCTTTTTGGAGAGTGGACAACAGGTAGCATAGGAGTGTGTTGACTGAGAAAAGAGAGAGAGAGAAAAAAAAATGAGCCTTAAGATTATTCCAGCTTTTGCCTCCAGGCATTTTATGCACTGTATCCCAGAGATGGTGAGTCAAAACAAAGCCCAGTGGTATTGCTTAGTTGAAAAGAAAAATGTTGGAATTTTTATAGGACAGGGAACTGGAAGTTGTGGTACAGAGTGCCAGAGAGGAGAGAATTATGCAGAAAGACACTCCAAAAATCTGCATAGTATTCCCCTTGAATCATTGCTGGATACTAAGATGTAAATACATATGGTGAAATTTCACAATGATGGACAATGGAGTGATGGGGTAGTGGTGAGCTACATGGTTTCCTAATCTCACAGAGCCTGGAAGCTGTTTTAGTTCCAACCAGTCATATTGGAGAGACTTCATTGAACACCCAGCATATCATCAAAGACACCACAAGAGTTATGTCTTAGTAGTAGGACTAAACTAACTTTAAAATAAAGAGTATTCTTGACCTACCTTAACAGAACAGAAGAATAAATGTTGAAAAGATCATGTCCATTTGCAAGTAATGTTAACTGCTTACCAAAAGAAACTTCAACACTCTTTAAAAGAATGCAACAAAATCCAGACACTCAATAATATAACATTTTTTTAAAAGATTTTATTTATTTATGTGACAGACAGAGATCACAAGTAGGCAGATAGGCAGGCAGAGAGAGAGGAGGAAGCAGGCTCACTGCCGAGCAGAGAGCCCGATGCGGTGCTCAATCCCACGACCCTGGGATCAGGACCTGAGCCAAAGGCAGATGCTTTAACACACTGAGCCACCCAGGCGCCCCAAATATAACATTTTTAAAGTCCATTATCTCACAAAAAATTATTAGACATTTTAAGTAGCAGGAAATTGTGACTCATAATCAATCGGTAGAATCAGACCTAGGATTGATAGAAAAAATGGAATGAGCAGACAAAGATTTTAAAATAGCTCTAGTAAATGTCCTCAGATTTAAATGAAAATGTGAATGTAGTAAAAGGATAAATGGAAGATTTTTAAGAAGTATCAAATGGAACTTCTAAAATGTAGAAATGCCATATCAGAAATGAAAAATTTACAGCAAGTGAATCACACTTTTCATCCCCCACCCCTGAAAAAGAGATCATAGAACTTGAAGACACAGCAGTAGAAACTATTAAACTGAAGCACACAGAGAGAGAGAAAAAAAAGTTTTAAATGTAATTAACAGACACTAAATGAGCTTCTGGGGCCACAGGCAGTTTAACATAAAATTGGAGTTCCAGAAAGAAAGAATGGGACAGGTACATTAAAAATAATAATAATAATAATAGCTGAAAAATCTCCAAAGTTAAAGAATATCTTTCAGTCTTCTGATCCAAGTAGTTCAATGAGTCCCAAGCAGAATAAACAGAAGGAAAACTATACCAAAGTATATAGTAATGAAATTATTGAAAACCAGTGATTAAAAAGTCTTAAGAACAGCTAAAGAGAGGCCACATTACCCACAGAGGAACAAAATAAGAATAGTCACTGATTTTTTATTAGAAATAATGCAATGCAAAAAAAATAGAATGGCATCTTTAATATGCTGGGCAGAAAAAAAAAAAACAGAATTCTATATCCAGTGGAAAATATCCTTAAAAAATAAATGTAAAATAAAGAAATTTTCAGATAGACAAAGCTGAGAGAATTCATTGCCAGCATATTTTTACTCCAATAAATGATAAAAAAGTTTCAGGATATAGGAAAATGATACCAGATAGAACCTTGAATCTACAAAACAGAATTAAGGGCTCAGGATTTGGTAAATATGTGGGAAAATATGAACACAAATAATTTCTTTCCTCATGTATACATATATTTCTTTGAAGAATAATTTTATTTTTAGCAAAAATAATGTAGAATTTATAATATATGTAGAATAAAATATGACAATAGCAGAATGGATAGGAGGGAGAAATGTAAGCATTCTGTTGTAAGGGTCTTCTATCATGTGTGAAGTGGTTTAATATTATTTGAAGGTAGACTGTGATTAAATGAAGATGCATATTTTAATTCTAGAGCACCGAAGTTTTACCGTAGTAGTCTCCTAACTAATCTACTGTCCTGAATTTTGTAACTAAATTAAATCATATCACACCTCAGGTTAAAACTCTCCAAAGACTTTCCATGTTAGAGCAAAAGCTGAAGTTTTATAAACCTATACTTAATCTAATCCAAGTCTGCTTCTCTGATCACATCTCCAACCTCTGTGTCTCTCACTCCCTCTTCTCTAGCCATGCTGGTCTCCTCGTTATTTTTTGAACTTGACTGACAAGGTCTCTCCTTAGGGTTTTTACACTTACTGTGTCCTTTGCCTCTAACACTCTTCATCCCAAATATCTTCTTTTCAAATATCTTTTTAGACTTTACCTGCTCACTGGTATCCTCCCTGAACACTGATTTAAAATTGTAAACCTGGTGTGCCTGGGTGATTCAGTTGGCTAGGCCTCCAACTCTTGGTTTTGGCTCAGGTCGTGATCTCATAGGTTGTGAGAATCGAGCCAGGCATTGGACTCTCCACTCAGTGCAGAGTCTGCTTGAGATTCTCTCCCTCTGCCCCTACCCCCATATGTGCTCTCTCTCTTTCTCTCTCAAATGAATAAATAGATCTTTTAAAACATTAAAATAAAATTGTTAACCTACTGTTTGCTTTCCTGACACTCCCTGTACCTCTTCCTTTGAGTACCTGGTAGTACTTCTATTTTCTTTGTAGTACTTTTCTTTGGCTTAATTGTCCTTATAGTACTTATTATTTTCTAAGGCATTAAAACTTTCTTATTTATTATTTTATTTAAGTCTCTCTCCACAGAGTCCATCACAACATAACCTTTACTTGAACAGGTTTCCTGTTTTTCTCTTTCTCCTCTTTTTTCTTCTTGTTCACTGGTGAATCCACAGGACCTAGAATATTGTCATATATATTGTAAGTGCTCAATAAATATTTGGTTGAATGACAGGATCTGCAGCCAAACGCTTGAAAACTCCAGGAAGAGTACCCAAACTCCTTTTTTTTTTTTTTTTTTTTGTTATAGCTGTCCCTGTGTATTGGAACCTGTATCTAGTATATAACACAAGGCACTTTTCCTACCCTCTTCAATAATTTCCCAACCATCTCCCTGTCCTCGTTTGCCTTAAGGCTGCAAGGGATTGGAAAGATGTTCCTTATCACAAAAAGAGACTGGAGAGCCTTGCTCTAGGCTTTTTTATTTGCCCCGACAAATATGACAATCTGTTTTTATCTTTAAAGCATTTGTATGTCTGGAAAGTAGCCACTCTGAGAAGGCTGATTTTTCTGTATTTCAAAGGGAATTTGTGGTCTTTTTGGGTTTTGATTTCTATCTTTTGGAAAAGTCGGCGCCTGCAGCTCTGTTGCACTCAAGGCTTGAAATCTTTCATCCCTGACAGTAGGAGGATAAAAGGGGGCTGGCTCATCATGGTCTACCAAGAAGACTTCAGCTTCACGTACCTCTGGATGTAAGCAAAGGCCAAAAACAGAATGACAACAAGACTCTTGCTGTTTCCTGGGACCAGGGTTGAGGAAAAGAGAGTCCAGTTTGCCCCCACACTAATTTATTTTTCAGACATAGCATTTTGAAGGGCCAGGCAGTTTCCAGAGAGAATCTGTTTCCCAGTCTGCCTCTTTGCCTCATGATTGGAGCTCTGGTAGGAAAGCTTAGAGCGCTTTGAACACAGCCTCAGCCTTTAGCAGTCAAGTTCCTTGGTATCTAGGACACTGATAGAGAAGGGCAACACAAGACAAATGGGCAGATGTTCAATGGTCGAAGGTGCAGTTTGTGTGTACAGCCTACCTCACTACTAATGATTAAGTACCTTTAGGTAATGTTTTTGCACCATATCTTAAGGTTAAGAGCTTAGGAGGCTGTTTGCTATTTTAAGCTGGCTTTATCTTTACATGCAGCCAGACAGATGAATAGTGGTAGTTTTCATTAGTACACTTAATTTTCTTTTGAGTTGATTATCAAAAATAGCAATGCTTCTCCATTCCAATAACATGTTCAGTGCAGCTAATGCATAAGATTCATTTCTTTAGTATTAATGAATAAGGCTTCTGGGCTCAGGATTTCTGAGCATCTGTTGAGGGTTAGAAATATTAGCTATTGTGCCAACAGATAGCAAACTAAATTTTATCCTCCCTTTCTTGACTCTTTCTCTTTCTTGAGATTTGAGCTCATTTTGTGGCATCCTGGAGGGGTAACATGTTGTGAAATAGAAATTAAAAAGACAGGGTGAGACAAAGCCTGTCTTGGTATATGGTCAGGAAGGGGATCCAAGTGACTTTGTCAGGACTTATCTCTTCCTCACTTTTATTTTTCTCTGTGGATCTCTTATTCTGATAGATGTGAAGGAGAGGTAAATCCTGATAACCTTACTTGGGTTCCTGGATCCAGCCATGCTTGAAGCCATAATAGCCTTTAACTTTGAAGTTATGTGAGACAATGAATTCCCTTTTATTATTCAAGTTAATAGAAGTTGAATTGAATTTCTCTTGGTTGCAACCAAAAGAGCTTTGAGTAAAAAAATTAAAGCATTAAAGGCATATTGAAGTTATCTGAGACCTTTGTAAATTGTTTGGACAATTACTCTCTTAGGATAAAAGCATCTCTAATCTTAAAAATATGACCCTGGTTAGAATAAAGGAGATGTATGATACCTTAACCCCAGTCACCAACCTGATTTTATCCCTTACCTAGTTGAAACCCTTCCTCCTTGGACTCAGTCTTTCTTCTTATAGCAGGGAAAAGGTGCTAGCAGTATTTGATTCAAATCCTTTTGTTTCAGTGACTCAGATTCTAAGCCCTTCCTCCCTTAGCTCTAAATCTAAAAATCCTTAGATGGTAGACTTTGACTCAGTTGCATCACATGTCCAGTTTTGAGACGAGGGAGGCAGAGTAATATGATCTTTAGTCCTATTAGAATCAAACATTTAAATCTGGAGAGACATTGTTTAGTGATTTTTATTTTTTTTTCTTTTATCCTTTGCTTATTGTGCATAAAATACCACTTGCAAAAAAGGGAGCATTTTCACTGAATGAATGAGATGGTCATGTGAGTGTTGACCCCAATGCCAAAATTTAATAAATTTATTGCCATATTATCATTTGCATGTTGCAATCTCTTGGGGGTGGATAGAGCTAGAGTCATCTCACCTGTTCATTTAAGAGAATTGAAGCTCAGGATAGATTAGGAAGTTAGTCAGGAGAACCAAGCAGAAGAGCAAAAATAATTTAATGTATGCTCTTTTTATGTCTACTTTTTTGGGGAAGGGATTAACATCTTATGGGTAAGAATAAAGTATTAAAATATAAATACTGTGGGGTGCCTACGTGGCTCAGTTTGTTAACTGTCTGACTCTTGGCTTTGGCTCATGGGTTGTGGGATCGAGCACCGTGTTAAGCTCCCCCCTCAGCAGAGAGTCCTGCTTGAAGATTCTTTCTCTCTGCCCTTCCCCCGACTCTTGTGCTCACTCAAACTCTTTATTTCTTTAAATTATTTTATAATATATATATATTATATATATATGAATGTTTCAATAAAACAAAATAAAATATAAATATAAAAACAGTGCATAGTCCATAATTTGTAGTGTGTTACCAATAGCAAAATTTAAAAATGTAAATTAGGCTTCTCCTACTTTTTTCTTCTACTTTCCTTAACTTTGCTAAATTCCACTTTACTCCTTGTGGAATGAGCAAGAATCAATAGACCAAAAGTATTTATTCAGCCCTTCTTTAGATTAAAAAGTTCTTAAAAACAAAAGTCTTACATAGTTTCCTTGTTCACCCACAGTAATTAACCCAGAGGCTCCCACAGAGCAAGAATTACTTGCTGAGTGAATGTAGAAATGAATAAGTGAATAAGGAAATGAATGAATAAGTGATTGAACAAGTAAGTGAAGGAAAAAGGCCATGGTCTATTCTGATTTTCTTACTTTAATGGGCTGTGAGTATTAGAAAAACATATGCAGCCATGAGAGCAAAGCAATCTCTTCATGTATTTTCTTACTTTTTAGAGTTGCATTTTGCTATATAACCAATACTTTCCTTTGAAGAAAAATACTGTGGCTCTTTGATTATCACTACATAACTAACCCTTAAACACAATGGTTTAAAACAATGATCATTTATTATTCTTTCCCTGTTCTGTGGGTTGACTGGACTCTGTTGGGTCATTCTTCTGCTCCATGTGGTGTTGATCGTGATCATCATGGTCAGGGACTGTCAAGATGGTTTACACACATAGCTGGCATTTGATGTTGGCCTACCTATTCAGACTATTAACTGGAATATCTTAGTTTTTTTCCATGTAGTCTCTCATGTGGCTTGGGCTTCTCTGTGACAGAATAGTCCCAAGAATGTTCCAAAGGTGTGATAACAGAAATCTGCAGATCTCCTTAGTCTGAGCCTGGGAAGTGACTTAGGCACTTCTACTATATTCCACCCATCAAATTAAGTCACAGGGCAAGCCCAGGTTCAGAGAAGAGGGAATGGGCTTTATTTCCCAATTTGTAGAGTGACAATTTGTAGCCATCTTTCTCCTAAAGTGGCATATCTTTAAGAAAAAGAATCATTTGGTGAATACATGTATATATCTGAATGAATAAATGAAAGATACAGCATGTCTGCATTCTAATCTTGGCTCCATCATTACCTAATGTTTGATCTGGTCAAGTGATTTAAGCTTTGTGAACCTCAGTTTTCTGAACTGTGAGTTGGGTTCTTTTGAGTATTAAATGAGGTCCTGTAGGTAAAGTACTAAGCTTAGATACTCAGGTTCCATAGTATTTATTCAAGGAATTGTTAACCATCATATTGTGATTATTTTCACTGTTATTGTTAAAATATAAAAGCCAACTGAATTTTAATTGTGGATAGGCATGTGATACTCCCCAGGGTATACCTTGGTGTAATAATGTTTGGCCTGGAGAACTTCTGGTACTGAGTGATTGAGCCTTTCTATTTATGTAATTAAATAATTTGTTACCCTCAGTGCTATAGGCTTCACACAGAAACAAAATGTCAGAATCATTAGTAGGTCATTGTGATCTTCAGATCCCCATGAATAGGTAAAACTCTGATGGCTTTGATTTTTGATTTCAAGTATTGATTTGGGTTGTTCACTTCTAATAATAAGAGTAAATTAAATATCATATCCATTTGGAGGGCAAATGGTGTGAAAGAACAAACAAATCTGTGTACCTTTAAGTTGTTAGAAGCATACATGTAATTTGACAAAAATTACCTCATGGATAGAGCCGAAAATGATACTGTTAGGAAGCAAGCATTAAAACACATGATAAATGTGCAATTTATTATACCATTATATTAATCTCGCTGTGCATAAAGGCTGAATGTTAGTTTATATCCATAGCAGAAAAGAAACAATGATTAAAATGGAGCTCTTCCCACCCAAATCTCTTCCTCTTGCAGTTTTAGAGATGTCTGCATAAATTGCTCAAGCTGAAAACAGAGCCCCTCTCTGTCTTAACCCTAGTCTTACCCAGTCCAAAAGCTGGTAATTTAAGGTTTATCTTCAAATGTATATTCCAATTTGACTACTTCTTTCCATTTTTCATTTTTAATCCTAATCCCAAACTCATCATATCTAACCTAGATTATAATGATAGCTCCTGATACATCCTACTTCCACTTTTGCCTCCCTTCTTTTCCTTCTGTGCACAGCCACCTGATAGTTCCTTTAAAACCTTCCAGGGGTGCCTTGGTGGCACAGTCAGTTAGGCCTCTGATTCTGGGTTTCAGCTCAGATCCTGATCTCAGGGTTGTGAGATCAAGCCCTGCTTCAGACTCTGTGCTCAGCATGGAGTTTGCTTGAGATTCTCTCCCTCTCCCTCTGCCCTTCCCCCCATGCACTCACTCTCTCTAAAGTTAATCTTAAAAACAAAAAAACAAAACAAAGAAAACTTCCAGTAGCTTTTTCCATTGGTCTTAGGATAGAATTCAAATTTGCCCTCTTGTCTCACTTATTCTCTGATCTCATCTATTAGTCTCTTCTTTGCTATGTGGGCTCCAGATAGAGTTGCCCTGTTTTTGCACTTCTAATACACCAAGCTAAAGTTTGTGTTTGCCAAAATACTTTGATACTTGTTGTTTCCTCTGTCTGAAATTCTTTGTGTTCAGGTTATCCCCTGGCAGCCTCCTTCTTATTTTTGAGGTCTCAGTTTGGAGAAACTTTCCTTGACCTTCCTTGACGTGGAAGCTAAATTACTACCCTCCCCCTAATCACATAATCACTTCTATAGCCTCCTTGCATTTACCATGTTATGCAATTATTTTGGCCATTTATTTGTTTATCATTTGTTTTCTTTTTAAAATCATCAGAGCAGTGGTCTTATTTTTCTATCTTATTCACTACATAACCACAGCATCTAGAAGGTGTCTGGGTATATAGTAGGTGTTCAGTATTTCCAGGTGCCTAAGAATGCAGAAATGACCACTACCTTCATGAAATATATCTTTCTTTAGTCAATTTTACTTACATACTTATTTTTTTAAAGTGTTACGGCTTTTTAGATGAGAATATGTGAAAGTAACTTGGTATTCTCAGGTATTTTATTTAAATTCACATCCCTATTTTCACTGATTGATCTTCCTTCCTGCTGATTTTAGTGATTGTTCTGCTGATAGCCTAGGCAATGTAGGAATAGTATAAAGGCTGTCATATTCAGGCTCAGGGCTGTCATATTTTATTGATGTTGGGTATGTAGATGATACTTAATAGAAAACGAAAAGCTCTATAGGTTCTTCCTTTTCAAAATTTGCTTTCAGTAAACCAGAGTAAGAGATCAGAAAGATTTTTAAATAAATCTATTAAACTAATAATATGAGAACTGAAAAATGGGCCATTCAGTAGTTTTCTTCCTAACTTTGAAATGGTGTTTCATTATTCACAAATTATCTTTCTGAACATTTTGATGCACTTTGTGAAAATAGGTTTTGAAATAGTACTTACATATTCAGTTTGGGGTCTTTCAAAAGTGAACAATTTTTGTTTTAACATTAATGAGTGCTCATTACAACAATTTAAAATACATTTCTAGATGTTGTGATTCTTTGTAGTTCAAACTGAGGTACATTTCATGTTTCAGTAGTCTTGTCACAATTTGGTGGCAAAGTTAGAGCAAGCATTTTTATAACTCACTGTTTCTATAATTTTTATTTTAAAATACACAGGACTTGGGGGGAATTTGCTTAAAACACTGCCATATTATTTAATCAAAGATGTATTATACATATCTAGGAGGATTAAAGCTGAATTCTCTTGATTCTTTCAGGGTATTTTGGTCAAATTATTGAGATAAAATAACTGTATAATACTGAGTGCCCGATAGATGCATTAATTCAAGTTTTCACATGCTAGCACCTTATTAGCCTCATTTCTCAGAAAATGGATTCTTAAACAGCTGAAATTACTTGTTCAAGATTATGTAACCAATATGGCAGAGTCAGAATTTAATTCAAGTTATGCCTAGATCCAAAAGTTTTTGATTATGCCGCACTATTAAATTGTCTTCCTTAGGGTTGGGATCACCTTGTATGTTCTTCGTGATCATTTGAAAGATTAGTGATGAAAACTAGAGGGCACAGGAAGGAAATTTAATGTTAGGCTATTAAGCTCAAAGAAGAATTAATGGGAAAATTCCTAATTTGGGATACTATTACTAACTTGGGATACTTGTGCAGCCCTGGAATTTCACAGCAGGAGAAGTATACCTTCAAGAAGATTTACCTCTTCTTCTCTCCCCCCTCCTGTTCCACCTTCTCCTCCTCCTCCTTCTCCTTCTTTTTTCAGTATAGTTGACACACAATGTTACATTAGTTTCTGGTATACAACATAATGATTCAACCACTCTGTTGAACCACAAGTGTAGATACCATCTGTCACCTACCACTTTTAATCCAACCTCATTTTGCAGATGACGATGTTGAAGCACTGATAGCCAGGTTTATAGCTAAGTGTTTTGTAACACTGTCTCTTTTTATTTCCATAACAGCTTGTTGGGATGGATGATATAATCCCTATTTTATTCTAGTTAATACCAGAACTTAAAAAGGCTAAGTAACTTACTCTTTCAATAAGTGAATTGGGAGTCCAGCCTAAATATGTTTAACACCAAGCTGTGGTGGTCCCTAGGATCACTTGAGGGATAGTAATCTTTTTGGAAGGAGATATGGGGGAGGGGACTTGAAGGTCCATGGATTGAGAAAGATCACAAGAATCCTACCAAACTCTTGACTTAGCATTGCCAGTGATTCTTTTCCAAGCACTGGCTGCTTAGAAATTACCTTATTACATGCTCTGCTCATACCAGATACCCAGGATTCTATCGTGTGCCTGATTTTAAGATCCTGTTCTTTTGGTTGTTGTTGATTGTGGCTGCTGTAAAACATATTTTAGGCTATTTGCAGAAAGATGAGTACATTAATTTTTAGTTGACTTTTTATTTAAATTCCACAGATATGTGATACATAGATTATTTGTTTTTCTCTGTCTGGCTTATTTCCCTTAGCATAATGCTGTCAAATTCATCTGTGTTGTTACAAATAGCAGGATTACCTTTTTTCTCATAGCTGAATGATATCGTATTGCACATATATACTACATATTCTTTATCCATTCATACATTGACATACATTGAGATTGTTTCCATATTTTGGCTGTTGTGAATAATGCTGCAGTGAACACTGGAGTACAGTTATTTCTTTGATATGCTGTCTTCATTTACTTTAGGTATATACCTAGGGGAAAAAATATACTCAAAAGTGGGATTATTGGATTTTATGGTAGTTCTATTTTTAATTTTTTTGGAGGAGAATCTCCATACCGTTTTCCATACTGGCTGCAATAGTTTACAGTCCCAGCCTTGCACAAGGGTTCCCCCTTCTCCACATCTATACCAATACTTGTTCTCTCTTCTTTTTGATGACTGCCACTCTAACAGGTGTGATGTGGCTTTGATTTGCATTTCCCTGCTGATTAGTTGTGTTAAGCACCTTGTGATGTACCTCTTGGTTATTTTCATATCTTCTTTTGAAAAATGTTCGGGTCTTCTGCCTATTTTTAAAAATCAGATTTGTTTTTTGTTTTTGTCTTTTTTTACTATTGGATAATGTGGATTCTTTATATATTTCTGGATACTAACCCCTTATTAGATATATGATTTACATATTTTCTCCTGTTCCATAAGTTGTCTTTTCATTTTGTTGATGGTTTCCTTTACTGTGCAGAAAGCTTTTTAGTTAGATGTAATCCCACTTGTTTATTTTTGCTTTTGTTGCTTTTGCTTTTGATGTCAAATTTAAAAAATTATCACCAAGACCAATGTAAAGGAGCTTGCCTTCTATATTGTCCTCTAGTTTTATGGTTTTAAGTTGTAAATTTAAGCTGTAACCCATTCTGAGTATGATTTTTGTGTATTCAACTAATCTTGAATCTGGAAGTAGTCAAGTGGTTTATCAAAAAGGAAGCTGAAAACAAGTTGTGTTAACTTTCTAAAAATTTAGCCACTTGAATGATATGTTGGAATTGTTCTGTTTCTATCTTTTTTTTCCCCTTATGATTTATTTATTTATTTATTTTAGTGGAGAGAGGGGCAGAGGGAGAGATAAACTTAAGGAAACTTCATGCTTAGTGCAGAGCCTGACATGGGGCTTAATTCCAAGACCCTGAGATCATAGCCTGAGCCCTGAGCCAAAATCAAGAGTTGATGCTTAACCAACTGCACCACAAAGGTGCCCCATTCCTATCTTTAATTTCCTTTACTTTTTAAAAAAAAATTATGCTTGTGATTCTTTCATCCTCTTAGCAGTAATTTTATGCTTCTGTCACTTTTGCTATCTGTGGCCTCCTTGTATCCCCCATCTATCAATCAGTGGGCTTTGAATGCCTCCAGGACTCTACTTCTTTGGATCTGATCCTGACCTGCCTTTTCTGTTATGTTTGGTGTTTCAAACTTCTGGTTTTTACTGTACCTTGTCCTCCCATTTAAAAATAGCTATTTAGAACAAACCATTTCGGCCTACTTACACTGTAGTGTTAGCTTATGCTGAAGAAGGTCTGTAGTAGAACAAATACAAAATCACTCTACCTTGAGTTGATTAGAGTCAATAAAATAGTGAACTTATAACAAATCCCAGTATTAACAACTTTGCATTGGTGACTTTGAAAGGTATATAAAACCAGTGGATTTAGCTCTCATTTTGTTCTGTTTTTTATTGAAATTCCTTAGTGGTTTTTTTTTTAAGATTTTATTTATTTATTTGACAGAGATCAGAAGTAGGCAGAGAGGCAGGCAGAGAGAGGAGGAAGCAGGCTCCCTGCTGAGCAGAGAGCCCGATGTGGGGCTCAGTCCCAAGACCCTGGGATCATGACCTGAGCCGAAAGCAGAGGCTTTAACCCACTGAGCCACCCAGGCGCCCCTCCTTAGTGGTTTTGATTGGCACTAACATAGTCCTCTACATATGGACATTTCTCAAAGAGAGACATAAAATGCATATTTGTACTCGAGGTAGGAATGATGCCCTTGAAATTGACGCTCAAGGAGTACCATATTGGAGAGGCTGAGTTACAGGTTCCACTGGTTTTATTTGGAAATAAAGATTCTGTGGATAATAATAAGGATGATAAAGGTGATGATGAAGGTGGGAATAATCATAGAGGACTTTCCATTTCTTATTTAGTTCTTGAAACAATTCCATTCAGTAAGTTCTATTATTACCCTTATTATAAGATGAGAAAGTAAGACAGTTTAAGATACTTGTTTACCATCAGACAGTAAGTGGTACATGAGATTATATTTTAAGTGTTTACAAAGATTGCTTTTTTCCTTTTTTAGATCAGTTTAAGGTTCACAGCAAAACTTATAGGGAAATTCAGAGATTTCTTATATACCCTCTGCTACCTTACGTGTATAGCTTCCTCTCTTACTAATAACCCCCACCAGAGTGATGCATTTGTTACAATTGATGAATCTACAATGACATTTCATAGTTACCTAAAGTCCATAGTTTACATTAAGATCCACTCTTGATGTTGTATATTTTATGGGTTTTAACAAATGTATAATGATATATATCCGTCATTATAGTATCATACAGAATATTTTCACTGCCTTAAAAATGCTCTGTGCTTGGTCTGTTCATCCCTCTTCTGTCCCCAACCCCTGGCAACTATTGATCTTTTTACTACTTCCATAGTTTTGCCTTTTCCAGAATGTCATATAGTTGGAATCATGTGAGATTTCCTTTTTCCACTTAATAGTATGCATTTAAGTTTTCTTCATGTCTTTCCATGGTTTGATTAGATAATTTCTTATTAATACTGAATAATAGTCCTTCATCTGGGTGTACCACAGTTTATTTATCCATTCACTTGCTGAAGGACTTCTTTTTTTAAATTTTTTATTTTTTTATTAACATATAATGTATTAATAGCCCCAAGGGTACAGGCCTGTGAATCGCCAGGTTTACACACTTCACAGCACTCACCATAGCACATACCTTCCCCAATGTCCATAACCCCACCACCCTCTCCCTAACCCCCTCCCCGGGGCAACCCTCAGTTTGTTTTGTGAGATTAAGAGTCTCTTATGGTTTGTCTCCCTCCCAATCCCATCTTGTTTCATTTATTCTTTTCCTACCCCCCAAAACTCCCATGTTGCCTCTCAACTTCCTCATATCAGGGAGATCATTTGATAATTGTCTTTTTCTGATTGACTTATTTCGCTAAGTATAATACCCTCTAGTTCCATCCATGTCGTTGCAAATGGCAAGATTTCATTTCTTTTGATGGCTGCATAGTATTCCATTGTGTGTGTGTGTGTGTGTGTGTGTGTATATATATATATATATCACATCTTCTTTATTCATTTTGAATGTATGTTCCAAACCAGATCACGATGAGGGAACATCAGTCTTGGCGCATTTTGGTGGAACTTCCGGGAAGAGGTGGTTTTTCTCCACTAGGGTTGCTAAGCTAAAAGGTTGTAAGTGGGAAGTTTCTGTTGTTCATATTTGCCACAGTATGGATAGAGCTTCCCTGAGAATACTATGGTATCAGAAAAATAGAAATGGAAAAAGAGAGTGTTCTGTTTATCTTTTGTATCCTCTGGATCTAGCTATACCTATAGCTAGATATACCTCTGAATTGCCAGCTACTTGAGCTACTCTTTTACCTCATTTTGCTTAAACTAGTTTGAATTATGATATGTTACTTACCAAGAAGGCTGGAGGGTTTGGGTTGGACCACTGTGCTATGGCTTATAGTAAATGATTTAATAATAAGATACAGTTTTACTAAGGTGAAGCCTATGTATTTTTTTAAAGATTTTATTTATTTATTAGTTAGAGAGAGAGAGAGAGAGAGAGCACAGGCAGACAGAGAGGCAGGCAGAGGCAGAGGGAGGAGCAGGCTCCCTGCTGAGCAAGGAGCCCGATGTGGGACTCCATCCCAGGATGCTGGGATCATGACCTGAGCCGAAGGCAGCCGCTTAACCAACTGAGCCACCCAGGCGTCCGGAGCCTATGTATTTTTGTGGAGGGATTATTGAGGCAATTATCCTGAGAATTCAAAAAAATCTTTAATTACTTACCTGTTTTCCACTGAATTATTTGTGTTTTTAAAGTTTTAAATAGCAGAACAATTTAGCATTGATTAATATTAATCTTCAATGGACAAAAGGAAAAGGACAGCAAGATAAAGCATAAAGAGCATAGGTTAAGAGTGAGAAAATGAATTCTGCTCAGCAGGTTTTAAAGGGAATATTCAAAAAGAATTGGGCAATTGACATAAGACACAGAAGCCTGGGTCAGCAGACATTCCAAGCCTACCTTTGTGTGCTTTTCATTCCTCTCCATTCTCCTTAATATACTTTTACATCTTGGTGATATCCTAATGATTTTTTAAATCATTAGCATGATTTCCTATACATTTTTTTGTTTGTTTTAGAGCACTCTTAGTCTCCTTTTGTGATGTGCATTTAATAATTTAGTTAGAACTGGAATTCTTTATTATCCCACTCTTGGCTATACAGAATTTATGTAATTTGGGAGTTACCTATTACTATGTCTTCTAGTACTGTGGAACCCATGTAAGGATCTCAGTGATATTTTTGACCTAGAGAAGTGAGAACTACCTGGATGCATTCGGGAACATTTTCCAGCCCTAAATAAACAGTACTATAATAATGTCAATCTTGTATGAGACAAGATCCTTAGATGTCTGAAAAGAGATATCAGAAGCTTACCTCTTTTGCCTGTCTTGGCAATAGACCCTATTGTGCTTTTTTTTTTAATTTGTCAGATAGAGAGAGAGCGCAGGAGCGAGCACAGGCAGACAGAGAGGCAGGCAGAGGCAGAGGGAGAAGTAGGCTCACTGCCGAGCAAGGAGCCCCATGTGGGACTCAATCCCAGGATGCTGGGATCATGACCTGAGCAGAAGACAGCCACTTAACCAACTGAGCCACCCAGGCGTCCCCCTATTGTGTTTTTTATGAGATGTGGTTTATATATACCTTTACATGTATGTACACACACACACAGAGATATCTTTATATATAGATACACATATGTATCTATATATAAGATACACATATGTATCTATATATAAATATAATTTGGATATACATATCAATTGGTGTGGATATATAAGGGTATAGGTACATAAATAAAATATTTTACATATAAAGGTATATATATGCATATGTGTTTATATGTATAAACATACCCTTTTATAGCTTTTTATATGTATATACATTTTTGTGTGTTACTCCTTTGGATAGGGTTTATTATATGACTTTGCCTACCTATATATAATAATACAAAGTATCTTCAGTACTAAATGTGTCTCTCTTTTGTCTATTTGTCTATTGTCTACTGACCACTTAGAGGTCAAAACTACTGAGCAGTGCCTATTATTAGTAACAGGTTCTATTCCTGTTTTTTTCACTTTCTTACCTATATGACCTTGGGTGAGGCACTTTGCTTACCTAGGTATTTGCCACAAGATATTTTCAACTCTAAATATTTTATTCTCTCAGAATTTTTTAGTTCATTCTAATATTAACACCAGAAATATTTTGGGCTGAAAAATGTGGGTATTTATACAATTTCAGTTTCTTTAGCATATTGCTTTTGCTTAATTATCTAATGTTGCTTTCCATACCCTTGGGGGAGATGCGTATGTAATGGCCTACTTAGCCAGAGCAACTCCATCTCAGTTAAATAGCCATTTTGTTATTTGTGCAGTAAACTTAAACTGACCCTGCCCCCCATAGGAACTTACTTAGAAGAGAGCCTGGGAAACCAGTAAAATATGGCCAACCAGTCCCTGATAAAAGAGCCCAGATACCAGGACATGTCAGGCAAGGTGGAGATAACAGAGCCCAGATGCAAGGGTGAGTCAGGCCAGGTGGAGGTATCCAATCAGTTAAGTGCACATACTATCTCCCTAACTACCAATGAATGTGGGCCCCGCCTTTTGGGTGCCAATTCTGACCAAGGTGATAGGCTAGTTCAAATAGCTACTATGGGGTGAATTGTAATTCAATTGGCCACCTGTGTGTGACCTAGCATGACTATGCAACTTTCTCTGTGTGTTACAATCTCATTGGCCACCTGTATGCGGCCAGGCTCAACCACATGGCCTTTGCTCTGTAGATGTTAATCTGTGAAGCTGGGAGGGGTTGCTCTCTCCGAGGAGACGGCCCCACCAGTCTGTTTGATTCTCGGTGCTGGTGCAAAATAAAGCTTTGGTTGACCTTCGCTTTGTATCAGTCTCGCTCCTTTGATCACGGACCCCATCAGAGTACACTGCATTAATGTAGACATTCTAACTAGAGAGAAAACTGAGTAATTAATCTACCATTCTGTGGCTTTACAAGTAAATCCACATTCCAGTGGATCAGAGCCCCTTCTGAGACATTTTGTTTGATTTTGATACAAGTTGCCCTTCATATACTTGCCACCTTGAATTCTCTTACCTTGTTAATCTCCCAGTTTGAACAGTAACATGTTCTTTTAATGAACTTGTTATAGAGATAGACCAGTTCCTGACAATAACTTGTACAGATTGGTGACATGTTTGAAAATAACAGCATTTCTTAGAAGAGTGCTGTCTTTTGATTGCATCATTGGCTTCTTTCCTTCTGCCATTCTAATTCTTATCAAGTATACTGTGAATTTCTTATCAATATTATCAGGGATATATGAGAGACCTAGCATTCCTTTGGGAATATTATTTGTGTTGTTTCTCTCTAAAAACACAATGGAAAAAGAGGCTCTGTGATTTCCATGCAGTCTTTCAAACAGTTAAAATACTGAATTTTAGCACAATTATATGTTCTAGCCGTAAAACAACCACTTGATAATTTTAACATTAATTAATAATCTTAAATATTAAAATAAAGAAGAGACACTTTCAAAATTAGTATCACTAAATTGGCATCATAAATTAATAATTATGACTTTGAGGTTATGAATGATACATATTTAAGGACAATTAATGAACAGAATCTTGTTGTGTATTCTATGCAGGCATTAATATTAGCTGAGATAATCCAGTTCACTGTAGCAGGAACCTTACCTTTGCCAACATTTGTGTTATCTTTAGAATGCTAAGGCTAAATAGGATCTGATCCAATTTCTGTGTTTTATACATGAAGAATCTTAGGGGTAAATGACTTGGCCAACGTGAAGTAGTGTTGGAGGTAAGATAATTTCATGGATCTTGTAGTAACCATTTACTTATTAAAAAGTAACTCATAAATGAAGAATGATTCTTCCTGTTCTTGAAACATTTTAAAGTATGTTCCTTTGGGAGTCTCCTTTATTTAATGTTTTAGTGACAAATTCAAAACAATAATGTTCAGTTCAAAGGTAAAAAAGATTAGTTTGTAATCAAGCTAACCTAGATAATCAGTCTAGGTCAGGCATTATTATTATTATTAATTTTTGTATGCTTAAAATTCATATCTTCAAAAAGGAAAGCCAATGAGTCTTTGGCACGTTATATTTCTTTTCCCTATATCTAGGAAGATTAGTCATATTTCTTCAGGTGTATAAGACCTGACATATATTTTAATGCTTTTGTTCAGCATGAAATAACAAGGAACTAAGGGGTAAATCCTAAACAAGGGCAATTTATAATACACAGACATAAAAAGTATGATTTAAAGGAATCTTTATAGTGTTGTTTGACCTTTTTGTATTGTGGATGTTGTTATTTAATAAGCATTTTGTTTTTAAGCTTGTAAATTTAGTATATCACTTAAAATCATTTTCTATCTTTATGTGATTATCTGTGCATAGATGTGTTTTTATGGACCTAACTGTGGTAAACAAAATAACATATACTCAAAGTAGCCTAAATATTTTTTAAAGTGCAAATGGATTTTCATAAAGTGAATACACTGATTTCATCAACACCCAGATGAGAATAAAACATCATCATTCTTGAAACCCTCCACATGCACCCTCCCATGCCCAGAATCAGCAATTATCCTGACTACTATCATCATTAATTAGTTCTTCCTGTTTTTGACCATTATATAAATGGAGTCTTACCCTATGTACTCTTTTCTGAATATTATAGTTTATATTACATGTATGAAATTCATTCATATTGTCACATATGGTTGTAACTTGTTTATTTTCATTGTTGCATGGTATCCCATCACATGAATACACCACAATTTATTTTTCTATTGCTGATGGACATTTAGATTGTTTGGCTATGTAAACAGTGCTGCTCTGACCATCATCCACAGGTCTTTTTGTGCACAAAAATGTACACATATCTATTGAGTAAATACAAAGAAGTGAAATTATTGGGTCATAAGGTAGATGTGTGTTCAGTTTTTGTAAATACTACTGAATGGTTTTCTAAAGTATACTTCCTAACGGCAATATGAACATTGTAGCTGTTTTCAAACTCATCAATCCTTGGCATTTTCAGTCTTTTAAATATTGCCATTCTCGTAGTTATGTAGTAGTATTTCATTGTTGTTTAAATTTGCAGTTAATTTCATTTTGGTTAAATTTGATAACTAAAAAATACCCCTTTTCAGACATTTATTAGCCATTCATATATACTCCTTGGTAAAGTGCCTGTTCATGTTTTGTCCCCATTGTTTTCTATTATCTTATTGTTCTATGTAGATTTTGTCTTTTATATGTTGTTAACAAATTACACACACACATACACATACACACACACATATATATATATGAAAACCTTTTTCTGCTCTGTGGTTTACCTTTTAAATATGTCTTTGGATGAACAAAGGTGTTTAATTTTAATGTAGTCCAGTTAATCAATTTTCCCTTCATGATTACTACTTCCTTTGTATTGTTTTCAAATCTTTGCCTACTCCAAGGTCATGTAAGTATTTTTCTGTGATATATCCTATTTATTGTGTTGCTTTTATAATTAGATCTACAATTAAATCAAGTGATCACATAAATGTGAGCCTATTTATATTCTCTTCCATTGGTGTGTTTTTTTATCCTTAGGTGAAAACACACTTTCTTAATTATCATAGTTTTTCATAGGGCTTCATGTCTGGTACTTTAGGTCCTCTAGCTTTATTCTTCTTCAAGATATTCCTGAAGGGAGGATTCTGGATGATGGAAGAGTAGCTAAATGTCAGAAATCTGTGTTCTTGTCTAGACAACAGTTGTACTGGTGGAATCTGTCTGGTGTAACTACAGACATATTTCACTTTATTGTGTTTTGTGGGTACTATGTTTTTAACAAATTGAAGGTTTGTGACAACCCTGAGTCAAGCATGTCTATTGGCATATTTTCCCAGTAACATTCTCTCACATTGTGTCTCTATGTCACATTTTGGTAGGTCTTTCAATATTTCAAACTTTTTCATTATTATTATATTTATTATGGGGATCTCTCATCTGAAATTACAACTCACTGAAAGCTCAGATGTTGGCACTTTTTAGCAATAACGTATTTTTAAATTAGGGTATGTACTTTTTAAAAGACATAATGCTATTGCACACCTAATAGATTACAGTATAGTATAAACATTTTTTAAAAGAATTTACTTATTTATTTATTTGACGGAGATCACACGTAGGCAGAGAGGGAGGCAGAGAGAGAGAGAGAGAGAGAGGAGGAAGCAGGCTCCCCACTGAGCAGAGAGCCTGATGTGGGGCTCCATCCCAGGACCCTGAGATCATGACCTGAGCCGAAGGCAGAGGCTTAACCCACTGAGCCACCCAGGCGCCCCTAGTATAAACATATTTTTTATGCAACGAGAAGCCAAAAATTTGATTCGACTTATTTCTACTATTTGCCTTATTGCAATGATCTAGAAATGAACCTACAATATCTCTGAGCTATGCTTGAGCTATGAGATGAAGCTTGAGCTGAAGCTTGAAGGCTTGTTACCTCCAGGGTATTTCTTGGATGGTAAATCTTGCTTAGTTTTTTGGTTCATTTTAGCTCTCAGCACAGTACCATCTACCATCCAGACATCCATTCCTAACCATTCTTGAAGCAACCTGCACTTAGCCTCAGGAGCCAGGGCTGGAAAAAAGGACACTGTTCTCCAAATACTTGGGATTTGTACCCTGATTGCTGATTGCTGTTTCTAATCACAGAGGTACAAAGAATCAGGTGGCCACTGCTGTTGCACCTCTCCTTATTGTTGTAAACCCTTCCTCCTCTGGATATAGTGACTTCCAGGGGACTTCATTTTTCTCTTTTCCCCTTTTTTGGGAGCCAGGCACTAAATATTATAACATTTGAGGGCAACGGCATATACAAGGAAAATTAGGAAGTGATTCCTCATGCCCAGGGAAAGAAGCATGTCATTAAAGATCTGAGAAGTCTTTAAGTTTATAGTTCAGGCTGATCCTCAGCATAGAAGCAGCCTACAAGGCACCTGGGTGGCTCAGTCATTAAGCATCTGCCTTTGGCTCAGGTCATGATCCCAGGGTCCTGGGATCAAGCCCCACATGGGGCTCCCTGCTTTGGCAGGAAGCCTGCTTCTCCCTCTCCCACTGCCCCTGCTTATGTTCCTGCTCTCACTGTTTCTCTGTCTGTCAAGTAAATAAATAAAATCTTAAAAAGAAAAAAAGCAGCAGCCTACAATAATAAAAACATAAACACAAAAAAGTAAAAATTTAAAAAAAAACAGCAAAACACGGAAAGGGGGAGAATCTGATTTCTAGAGTTACCATATCATTAGATTCAAACGTCAATTTTCAACAGAAATATCACAACATGTACAAAAAAATAGGAAAATACAGCCCATCCAAAAGAAAACAACATATCAATAGGAACTGTCCCTAAAATGGTATACTTGGATATTCTTGGCTTTTTAAATTTCTGTATAAAATTTATAAGCAACTAATTTGTGTTATCCATTTATGTTTTAAATACACTTGCTGAGGGACGCCTGGGTGGCTCAGTTGGTTAAGCGGCTGCCTTCCGCTCAGGTCATGATCCCAGCGTCCTGGGATCGAGTCCCACATTGGGCTCCTTGCTCGGCAGGGAGCCTGCTTCTCCCTCTGCCTCTGCCTATCTCTCTGTGCTTGCTCTTTCTCTCTCTAACAGATAAATAAATAAAATCTTTTAAAAATAAATAAATAAATAAATAAATAAATAAATACACTTGCTGAGATTTTGATTTGGGTTACATTGAATCTATAGTCTAACTTAGAGATAATTAATAATTACTATAGTAAGTCTTCCAGTCCATGAGCATTGTATAGTTTTTCATTTCATAAGATTTTCTTTTTTCTTTCCTTCTTTTTTTTTTAGTTAAAATAAAAGAGGGAATTTATTACATGAATACAAAGGTTCTTGCAGGGATTCCAACAACTATAATGGGTCATAGCTAGAAGCACACCTTTCTGAAGGACAGATCATGTTGCAATCACAGATTTCTACTTCTAGGGTTTGCAAGATCATGAAGAGAATATGCTAGAGGACAGTCCTCCCTGTATAGTATGTAAGGGACTAGAATGTAGATTCATTTCTGCTTGCCTTTTTTTTTTAAGATTTTATTTATTTATTTGACAGACAAAGATCACAAGTAGGCAGAGAGGTAGGCAGAGAGAGAGGAGGAAGCAGGCTCCCCACTGAGCAGAGAGCCCAATGTGGGGCTTCATCCTAGGGCCCTGAGATCATGACCTGAGCTGAAGGCAGAGGCTTTAACCCACTGAGCCACCCAGGTGCCCCTCTGCTTGCTTTTTGATCCTTATATTCATTTATTCTGGCCTCAAACCTGTCAAACTCAAGTTGGCAGATATTCATGAGCTCATTTAAGCCTCTCCAAAATGGTTCAACAGCTGGAAGAGCACCTCAAGTCTGAATGTGTAACTTAACTTTGCTCTCTGAAGAATGGGTTGTAGTGTAACTGCAAAATTCCACTTCCGGATTCTTCATGATCATGTAACAAAGAGAATTTCCTAGGGTATGACCTCCTTGTGTAATACAAATATCATACACTGTCTATCTGTTCTAGCTGCCTGGACTGTTTCCAGGGCTGTCTTCCTCTAGCCTTCAGCCACTGAGGTCTTCAATCCAGTACTTTTTCTTTCCAGCTCTTGACCCTCTCTCATTGCACGGTGAGGGGTGGGGTGGTTGTGGCGCATCTCCTGGAATCCTCTGGTGGTGCTGGCTGATTGGAAGCTCTAAGCTATATCATGAAACATGTGGGAGAAGCAGCTAGTAAGGTTTTCTTTATCTCAATAATTTTTTAAAAGATTTTATTTATTTATTTGACAGATAGAGATTACAAGTAGGCAGAGAGGCGGGGGGGGGGGGGGAGGCAGGCTCCCTGCCGAGCAGAGAGCCCAATGCAGGGCTTGATCCCAGGACCCTGGGATCATGACCTGAGCCAAAGGCAGAGGCTTTAACCCACTGAGCCACCCAGGTGCCCCTCAATAATTTTGAATAGGATTTATTTTTAGAGCATTTTTAGACTCACAGCAAAATTGAATAGAAGGTACAGAGAGTCCTCATATATCTCTGCCCCAGGACACTCATAACCTTTCCCACTGTCAACACTTTTTTTAAAAAAAGATTTTATTTATTTATCTGACAGGCAGAGATCACAAATAGGCAGAGAGGCAGACAGAGAGAGAGGGGGAAGTAGGCTCCCTGCTGAGGAGAGAGCCCGATGCGGGGCTCAATCCCAGGACCCTGGGATCATGACCTTGAGCCGAAGGCAGAGGCTTGAACCCACTGAGCCACCCAGGTGCCTCATGTGAACACCTTTTTAAATAAAGATTTTATTTATTTATTTTAGAGAGAGAGAGCACATGTAAACAAGGAAGGGTAGAGGGAAGGGAGATGGGAAAGGAAGAGGGAAAGGGAGAAAGAATCTGATGTAGATTCCACACTGAGTGCGGAGCCCCACTGCAGTGAGATCATGACAGCCAAAACCAAAGTTGGCCACTTAACTGACTGAGCCACCCAGGCACCCCACACTACCAACACTTTCAACCAGAGTAGTACATTTGTTACACTTGATGAACATATGTTGACCATTATCATCACCCAAAGTCCATAGTTTACATTAGAGTTCACTCTTGATCTTGTACATTCTGTGGGTTTTAACAAATGTGCAATACCTGTGTCTACCATTATCATATCCTACAGAAAAAGTTTCATTGTCTTAAAAATCTTTTGCTCTGTACTTGCTTATCTCTCCCTCCCTTCTAACCATTGGCAGCCACTGGTCTTCTTACTACTTCTATAGTTTTGCCTTTTCCATTATATCATATAGTTAGAATCATAACCTTTTCATTTGGCTTCTTTCATTTAGTAATCTACATTTACATTTCCTCCATGTCTTTTCATGGCTTGCTAGCTCAATTCTTTTTCTCACTAAGTAGCATTCCATTGTTTGGATGTACCATAGTTAATTTATCCATTCATCTAGTGAAGGACATCTTGATTGCTTCCTAATGTTGGTGAGTATAAAAAAAAAAAAAGCTGATATAAGCATGTGCAGGTTTTGTGTGGATGTAAGTTTTCAGCTAATTTGAGTAAATACCAAGGTGTATGATTGTTGGATCATATGGTAAAAGTATGTTTAGTTTTGTAAAAAACTGCCATACCATATTCCAAAGTGTTTGTACCATTTGGTATTCTACTCATAGCAATGAATGAAATTTCCTTTTGTTTCACATCCTCATCAGCATTTGGTGTTCTTGGTGTTTGGGTCGTTGTTGTTGGTTTTTTTTTCCATTTCATTTGTAGTGGTATCACAGTAATTTAGTTTGCAATTCCCCATGAAATATGATGTTAATTCTCATTTTATATGCTTATTTGCCATTTTTTAATCTTCTTTAGTGAGGTGTCTATGCAGTACTTTGGTCCATTTTTTAAAATGTGTTTCTTTCTTACTGTTGAATTTTAAGAGTTCTTTGTATATTTGGTATAATAGTCCTTTATCAGATATATTTTTTGTAAATATTTTCTCCCAATCTGCACCTTGTCTTCTTATTCTTTTCTGTGTCTTTCTTACAGTACAAGCTTTTAATTTTAATGAAATCCAGCTCACCAGTTATTTCTTCCATGGATCAAATTTTGATGTTGAATCTAAAATATTATCACCATACCCAAAGTCATCTAGATTTTCTCTTATGTATCTTTTAAGAGATTTATAGTTTTGCATTTTACATTTAGATCTGTGATGCATTTTGAATTAATATTTGTGAGAACTGCTAAGATCTGTGTCTAGATTTTTGTTTTTTTAAGTAGGCTCCAAGTCCAGCATGGAGCCCAGAATTGGGCTTGAACTCATGACCCTAAGATCAAGACCTGAGCTGAGATTGAGAGTCAGATGCTTAACAGACTGAACTACCCAGGCACCCCAAGATTTTTGTATTTTTGGTGTGTGATTTCAGTTGTTCCAGCACCATTTATTGAAAAAACTATCATTTCTCCATTGTATTATTGGTTGAAGATCAGTTGACTATATTTACCCTTGTCTATTTATGGGCTCTCTCTTCTGTTGCAGTGATATATTTGTCTATTCTTTAATTGGTACAACACTGTCTTGATTGTTGTAGCTTTATAGAAAGTCTTTAGGTTGGGTAATTTCAGTCCTCCGACTTTGTTATTCTTTAGTGTTATATTCTCTCTTTTGAATCTTTGTTTCTCCATATAAATTTTAGAATCAGTTTGTTAATATCTACAAACTAGTTGAGATTTTGGTTAGGATTGCTGTGAATCTATAGATCAATTTGGGAAGAACTGACATTTTAACAATATTAAGTCTTCCTATCTATAAACATGGGATATCTCTTCATTTATTTAGTTCTTTGATTTCTTTCATCAGAGTTGCATAGTGTGATCTCATATATATTTTGTATATATTTTGTTAGGTTTACACCTAAGTATTTCATTTGTGGGGATGCTAATGTAAACGGCATTATTTTTCATTTCAAAGTCCACTTGTTCATTGCTGGTGTATAGGAAAATGATTGACTTTTGTATATTAATGCTAAATCCTGCAACCTTGCTAAGATAGCTGTTTAGTTGCAGGAAATTTTTTGGTGATTTTAGTGCACTAATGAGCCCATCAAAGGCATTTTTCACTTCTGTTACAGTGTTTTGATCTTTAGCATTTTTAAATTTTTTCTTTGAATTTTCATCTCTCTGCTTACATTATCCATCTTCTGGAAGGTTGTCTATTTCTTCCATTACAGTTTTTAAAATAGTAATCATAGTGTTTTAAATTTGTGATCTAATAATTCCAGCACATTTATCATATCAAGTCTGATTCTGATGCTTGCTCTGTCTCTTCATACTGGGCTTTCTGTCTTTCGTATGCCTTCTGACATTTTGTGAAAAGCTTGAAATGGTGTACTGGGTAAAAGGAACTTAGGTAAATAGATCTTTAGCGGTGTGGTGGTAAGCCATGGCAAAGGGGAAGTGTTCTTTAGTCTTATGATTAAGTCTTAGTCTTTTAGCCAGCCTGTGTCCCTGGGCTGTGAATGTCACAAAGTCTTCTCAGTTTCCCCCACTTAGATGGGACAGGATGACTAGAGGGGTTTGTAGTTGTATTTTCCTTCCTCCACATCAATAATGTTGTATAGTTTTGCAAGATTGCTTATTTTCTAATAGACTTATTTATAAATATTTGATTTTGGGAGGCTGCTCTTTTAAATAGTCTTGTTTGTATAGTTTATTTCTCTAATATTTTTCTATGGATAAAAGTGAAATAGATTTTTATACTAATCTTGTTTCCAATGAACTTTCTAAATTCATAAAGTAATATTCAAATTTCACAAACTTGCTTGGATTTTCTGTGTACATGGTCGTGTTATCTGCATAGAACAGTTTTTATTTCTTCCTTTTTAATTATGATACCTTTTCCCTCTGCCTTGTTGCTGTGGCTAGGACATCAGACACAATGCTGGGTAAAAGTGATGATAGCAGGAATCCTATCTTGTTGATTTGAGAGGAAAACTTTCAGCATTTTACTATTAAGTATAATGTTTATTGTAGATTCCCCCCCCTTTTTTTGGTAGATAACATTTATCAGATTAAGGAGATTTCTTTTTATCCCTAGTGTATTGAGTTTTTGTCTTAAATGGGTATTGAATTTTATAAAAACTTTATCTGCATCTATTGAGATGATCATATAATTTTGTTAATATGGTGAGTTTTATGGATTAATATATATTTTTAAGGATTTTATTTATTTATTTGACAGACAGAGATCACAAGTAGGCAGAGAGGCAGGCAGAGAGAGAGGGGGAAGCAGGCTCCCTCCTGAGCACAAAGCCCTATGTGGGGCTCAATCCCATGACCCCGGGATCATGACCTGAGCTGAAGGCAGAGGCTTTAACCCACTGAGCCACCCAGATGCCCCTATGGATTAATATCTTGAAAGTTAAACCATTCTTGCCTTTCTGGGAGAAATTAAAATGGATCATAATGCAGTAGCCTTTTTATGAGTGGCTGGATTCAGTTTGTTAATATTTCTTAGAATATATGTATTTATATTCTTTTTAAAAATATTTTATTTATTGATTTATTTGAGAGACAGACAGAGCAGGAGCGGAAGCAGGAGGGACAGGAAGAAAGAATCCAAAGCAGACTCCCTGCTGAGTGCAGAGATCCTCCCAGTGCTCAATCTCATGACCTGAAATCATGACCAAGAGCTGGTGCCTGACTGAGATACCCAGAGGCCCCTGTGCATTTATATTATTAACAGAGTTGACTTGTATTTCTTTTTGTGTGTGACTTTTTGGGGTAATGTTAGGTTGGCCTAATGAGTTACTATTTGTCACTTTTTCTAATATCTGCAAGAGCTTGTGTAAGAGCAGTATTATTTCTTCATTAAATATTTATAAAAATTCAACAGGGCCTGGAGATCTCCATGTAGAAAGATTATAAACTATGGGCTAAATTTTTGAACAAAAAATAGAAAGGGAAATATTACACTTTTCATTTCCTGGGTGGGATTTTTTTTCTGAGTTACGTTTTTTTAAATAGAATTATTACTAGGGCGCCTAGGTGGCACAGTCAGTTAAACGTCCAACTCTTAGTTTTGGCTTAGGTTGTGATCTCAGGGTCATAGGATTGAACCCCAGGTCAGACTCCATGCTCAGCACAGAGTCCACTTAAGACACTTTCTCCCTCTCCTCCCTTCCCCCTTCACAGTCTCTCTCTCTCTCTTTCTCTCTCTCTCTCAAATAAATAAATAAATCTTTTAAAAAGAAATATTATTGACATAGTAGTCTATTCATTTCATGTGTGTACCATTGTATATTCTTACCTCCTTTGTCATAAATTAATTGACCATATAAGTGTGGGTTTATTTCTGGGCTCTCTTCTATTCCATTGATCTATTTTAATGCCAATACTCTACTTTGTAGTATAGTTTGAAATCTATAGGATTTCAGGAGCATACTTCCAGAGTTTTTCTTCTTTCACAAGATTGCTTTGGCTATTTGGTACCTTTTTTGGTTCCATACAAATTTTAGGATACCTTGTTCTAGCTCTGTGAAAACGCTTTTGATATTTTCATGGGAATTACATTGAATATGTAGATTATTTTGGATAGTAATAAATACCACTTGAGTGTGGTGTATGATCTTTTTAATAAAATATTCAGTTCAGTTTGCTAGTATTTTGTCAAGGATTTTTGCACTATGTTCATTAAGGATATTGGCCTGTAATTTCCTTTCCTTTCTTTCCCTTTCTTCTTTTCTTTTTCCTTCCTTCCTTCCTTCTCTCCTTCCTTCCTTCCTTCCTTCCATCTTTTGTCTTTCTGTGAGTGTGTGTGCTGTCTTTGTCTAGTTTTGTTATCAGGGTAATGATAGCCTCATGGAATGAGTCTGAAAGTGTTCCTTCCTTTTTAGTTTCTTGGAATACTTTCAGAAGGATAGATACTAACTCTTCTTTAAATGTTTGGTAGAGGGGTGCCTGGGTGGCTCAGTGGGTTAAGCCTCTGCCTTCGGCTCAGGTCGTGATCCCAGGGTCCTGGGATCGAGCTCCACATCAGGCTCTCTGCTCAGCGGGGAGCCTGCTTCCCCCCCCTCTCTCTGCCTGCCTCTCTGCTTGCTTGTGATCTCTCTCTGCCAAATAAATAAATAAAATCTTTAAAAAAAAATAAATGTTTGGTAGATCTCTGTGAAGCCTTCTGGTCTTGGACTTTGATTAGGTTTTTGTAAGCTGTACTTTTCTAGGAATTGGTACATTTAATTTAAACTTTCAATTTTTTCTTCAGCAGGGAGTTGCTCATTATATATTCTTGTTATATTTTTAATATTTATAAAATTTATAGTGATGTCACCATTTTTTATTCTTGACGTTAGAAATATATGTCATCACCTATCTTCTTAGTCCGCTTTTTGGGTGTTAATCAAATTTATTCATTACTTTAAAGAACCATTATTTGGCTTTTTAGAATGTGTTTTCCATCTAATGTGTTTTTATTTTATTAATTTTTGTTCTTTCCTCATTACTGACTTCCTCATACTTTGAGGGCATTAATTTGATATTTGTTTATCTAATTTCATGAGATGAATCTTAAATCATTAACATTTAGCCATTCTTCTTTTCAAATAAATGTATTCTAAGGCTAAAAAGTTTTCTTCTGGGTACAGCTTTATCACCATTCTGTCTATTTTTTTCCTTGTTTGGAAATATTTTTAATTTTATTTCATTTTTTAAAAAAGATTTTATTTATTTATTTGAAAGAGAGAGATAGCAAGAGAGCATGAACAAGGAGGAGATGGAGAAGCAGGCTTCCCATGAACAGGGAGCCCGATGTGGGGTTTGATCCCAGAGCCCTAGGATCATGACATGAGCCAAAGGCAAACACTTAACTGACTGAGCCACCCAGGTGCCCCTAATTTGCTTTCATTTTTGAAGGATTTTTTTGTTCTGGATAGATTTTGAGGTTATAAATTCTTTTACTTTAGAATTCCAAATATGTCATCCTGTTTTTTCTTGGATCTTATCACTTATTTTGAGAAGTCACTTTTCAGTGTTATTTTTGTTTCTCTGAAGGTAATATTTCTTTTAACAACTTAAATGTTTCTTTTAACAACTTAACATTTTGTTTGTTTTTTCTCTTTTATTTGCAGTTTTACTGTGATGTGCCTAGGTGAGATTTTCTTTATATTTATCTTTCTGGGAGTTTATAGCACTTTTTGAATTTATGGATTAATGTCCTCCATTACTTTTGGAAAATTCTCAGTCATCATCTCTTTACATTGGTTCTTTATTCTCTTTCCACTTCCCTTCTAAGATACAATTACCCTTATGTTAGGCCTCTTCATCATGTCCCCTATAGTATATTAAAGGTGGCCACAGGTTCTTTGCCCCTCCTGCCATCAAGGGGCAGAATATGTTTTTCCCCTGACCCTACCTTCTTGTAATCTGGACTGGTTCAATGACTTGATTTAACTATGAGTGCCTCATTTCTTCAGCCAGTGGTACACAAAGAATAGTCCCAGACCCGCAGTATAAGCATCTAGAACTTGTTAAAAATGCATACTTTTTGGACTTATTCCAAATCCACTAAATTAGAAACTCTGGTGATAGGGAACTATGAGTGTTTTTTGAAAAATCTGGGTGATTTTCATGCATGCTAAAATTTTAGAGTAACTGTCCTAGGCAGTGGTGATTGGTTCATGGGAGGATCAGATGAAGCAGGACATTTGATTCCTTTTCTATGATTATATGAACCATAGAAGGAGGAAGCTCTCTTTTCCTGGTGGTATTGCAAAGAGTATGTGATGTAGACCCGGAGCTGTTGATAACCATTGTCATTTACTTTGCAGAAAAAATTTCCTATGGAGTAAGACAGAATGAGATGGATACATACATAAGATAGAGCCCAGACAACTTTGTTTGAACTCTGAATCCAACTGTGCCTAAAACTTCATATTAGCTCTTGGCTTTTCAGTTATATGAACTTCTTTTTTCTTAAGCTAGTTTGATTTAGTTTATGCACTTAGAAGTAAAGAATCTTGACTAATACACAAGTAAACTCCTACTTCTTCCAAATGATAATCTCATGCAGTGCCCCTAACACGTAAAATAGATAACTATGGATCTTCTCTGAGTGGAGCAGAGATAGAAGGCTTCAAATCTTACCATGTGGCTTTTCCCAGGCCTCCCTCAGCTACTGCTGGAGATTTTTTGCAGAACAACAATAAAGCTTGAGGCAACATATATTAAAACCATTTGTGGTAGACCTTGTGGTGGCTTATGACAGAACCTCTTGTTCTGCCTGATTTCAGCTACAGCTGTGACAGAAAGTTGCTTAAAGTGGCTCAACTCAAGCATCCTGCTGTGTTTCTCTGCTTGTTAGTTGCTGGGCTTCTTTCCACTAGGGTTTGCTTAGCACAGAATAGGCAACCTAGAAATTCTGAGTAGTTCATTTCTCTGAGGTCAAGCTTCTGCAGGGATGAGTATGTAAGTGTTCTGGCCTTCTATCTTGTAGAAGAACATTTCTTTTTTTTTTTTTTAAGATTTTATTTATTTATTTGACAGAGAGAGAGAGATCACAAGTAGGCAGAGAGGCAGGCAGAGAGAGGGGGAAGGAAGCAGGCTCCCTGCAGAGCAGAGAGCCCGATGTGGGACTTGATCCCAGGACCTGAGACCATGACCTGAGCCAAAGGCAGAGGCTTAACCCACTGAGCCACCCAGGTGCCCCTGTAGAAGCACATTTCTTAGACACACTTTCCATAATTCCAGAGGATCTCCAGTTGGATTGGGTTCTAGGAGCAATCCTATATCTTCCTTTTCCCTCTTTCCCTGCCTTATTGCCTTTTTGTTTTTTTTCCTTTTGTGATTTTTTTTTTTTTCCCACAATAAGCCACCTGTATCCAATCCTTTTCTCAGACTCTGCTTTTGGGAGAAACTAAACTAAGACATCAGTGTTATAAAGCATAGAACTGGGAGTTAGAACATATGTTTTTGAATCTTAGCTCTTTGAGGTAAATATGATATAGGCCTAATCATTTCCTTTCTCTAGGCCTTAGATGTGTCATTTATAAAACAAAGAGTTTCAATTAGCTTCTTATTTAGCTTATTTTAGGTCTGAATTATCAGGTTCCTAATGGCTCTGACTTTCATGTAACTCTATATACTGTTTCAGAAGCTGAATAATTACACATGAAATGAGAGTGATAAACCTGGCCAATATGAAGAGTCAGGCCCTCATGGTTTTCCTCTCTTTTCTGAACACCGTTCTTCATTTTTCTCCATAGTCCCTGTTCTCTCCTCCTCCCACTCCCACCCCCACCCTGGAGTATCCAGATGACTTGCCTCACCCTTCTCCTTGATTGGTCCTTGTAGATACAGACCCAGAAAAACAACCAGAAATACCCAGCCCTGAAAAGACTACACACGGCTATTTTGACAGGCCAGCAGCTCTCAAAATCACAGATATTTAGAGCCTCATGTTTATGTAGGACATACAGATTGAGAGTAAAAACAAGTATAGGCTGAATATGATCAACTCTCTGGATGACTAAACACAGCATAATAGACTTAGTACTTTAGGACTGGAGCCAAAAATACTTAACAAAAAATGGCTTCAATTTCAAATTGATTTAAAAAAATGAAATGTTACACCTGGGGATCCAGCCATATATTTCAATCTATTTTTCCTTGTAATTTGAGACAAATTGGAATCTATGATAATGAACCCAATCAGGAAGGGAAAGTCTGTTTTTCCTTTAGCAACTAGAAACGATCAATTTAAAATGTTATTGTTGTTGCTGTTTTCACACAGTAGTGGCTTCCAGTGGGGCCTTAATACAATGATTGTGTTGATTCCCATTGGGAAAAGAAGAAAGGCAAGAGATGCTTGCTGTTTTAAAAGGAAGCAGGAGGAGTGTGGAAGGTGTGACAAAGAGGACATTCCTGCATACTATTGTCATGTGAGACAGATTCCTCCATGCTTCCCAAGGGTTCCCTCTGCAGAGCTGGTTTTAACACAGGAGGGTTAGGAGCCACCTACAAATGTTGTTTAAGGGATTTATGCATAGTTTCTGTCTTTTCGATATGTGTGAAATTCCTTTGAGGTCAGATCCCTTCCTTTTCTAAGTAAAGAAAACTTCTATTGGAAAACACCTTTGAGGAGTTATACTGGATAGAGTCCTGAGTTGGGAGTCAGCAGGCAGAACTTTTGCCTCTGTTTTGAAGATAATTAACTGTGAAATCAGGGAGGCACTTAACCTTTCCCTGGTTTGCTCTCCACATCTCTAAAATGAGTGAGTTCAGAAACAATGATTTCTGCCATTCTTTGCAGCTCTAAAATCTGGATTATTGATGGAAATTAATGGTAATATTTAAATGGCAGATATATTTTTTCTTAGAGTGGATTTGATGAGTGGAGGTATCTAGGCCATGAAATGTGCTTCTTTACAATTTTTACCTGTCCTGCTTATTGCCACCCCATCTGCAACATTGCATGAAATGACATGAAATAGAGTAGGAGGCTTAGATAGTCTAAAATGAATGGCTTTTATTGAAAGACAGGCCTAGGCTGTAATACTGGCTCTGTCACTTATAAATGGTCACAGGAAGTTACATCACAGCTCTGAGACTCAATTTATATACCAATAAGAGGAGGACAATAATACATGCATTATGGGGTGTCAAATATCCTGGGAGTGATGGTCAGGCAGAAATAGTCAAGGGAAAGAAGCTTATGAAGTTTTATAAGACAGTTTTGTCCTCTGGGTAACACTGAGTCTCCCTAATACAGAAAATCATAGATCTCTGCTTTCTGCAGGGTATTAATGTGAAAGTTGAAGGGAGTCATTGGGCATACTAATGTTTTCACAATTATACCAACAGTTAAGTTACATTATTACTGCTCAATGCTGTGTCATTTCAAAGATGGCAGCCAGTGTTGACATCATTAGAGCTTGCAACATTTTCCCAAAGCAGTGATGCCTCATAGATCTCATCAATATCACTGAAAATGGACTCATATCCAGACACATGAAAAGCAAAAACATGGTTATGGATCATTGCTATGTAGCACATGGGCTGTATTGAACACAGAAAACAATCTGAAATAACTGAAATCATTATTTTGAGAAAAGTATGCACTGAAATCCATGCTTGTTATTAACATTCATGATGTTGTTAGAAAATCTTACTAATCTTCTTGTATTCTAATTGGTTTGTTAAGTGTAAAACTTCAACCATAAAGAAGAGCAAAACATCTAAGCATACATTTTTAGTTGACTCTGGAAATTCATCATTCTACTCTATGCTCTTTATACATTAGAGATGATTGGATGATACAAAAAAACTCCTTTTATAATTCCTGATTTTTTATTTAAAGGCTTTTAAGTTCTTCTTTAGACCCATGACTCCCAATCTTTCTAATGTTATGGGATCAGTCTCAAACCAAGGGCATTTGGAAATTCATCTTAACACTGAGGATGATGGATTTTGAAATTCTTAAAAATGCTATAACAGTTTGGGTCTAGTATGTGGACCACTTAAATTTAAAATGCTGCAACTATTCAGTTCTCCCTATTATAGAATCAACAAAATTTATTCCTTCCTTTATTTCTGAACAGTAAGAATAATATTTAGATTTCTGGCAGTTCATTCCTGCAGGCTGGGACATTGAGATGCAGATTACTAATGCCCACTATGAAAAGTTGGTGTGGGAAAACATGCAAATTTCCAGTAATCTTCCCTTCCTTATATATCGATTAATAATTACCTTTAAGTGAAATGATACAGCATATGCTTTATAGGTATTACATGCCTCCTTATTAGAACTAGAAAGAGGAACCATAAAATACAACAGATTACTTGCCTTTTCATAGTTATAATACATCTATAGGTAAAACTACTAAGTACACATTAATTCCTACCTGAAAGATTTATTTTCTGTATGAAAGCAACAATACATACGTCTTAACTTCTTTTATAACACCAAATGCCAAGTACCTACATGAGGAAGGCAAATGATATCTAGAGTCATTCAGAAGATTACTGATGAGTATGATAAGGTCCCAACTTGCAGCATTCACACAAAATCATTTTATTAAGAAAAATTTCTTTTATGGGGCACCTGGGTGGCTAAGTGGGTTAAGCATCTGCCTTCGGTTCGGGTCGTGATCTCGGGGTCCTGGGATTGAGCCCAACATCGGGCTCTCTGCTCAGCAGGGAGCCTGCTTCCCCCTCTACCTCTGCCTGCTTCTCTGCCTCCTTGTGACCTCTCTCTCTGTGTCAAATAAATAAATAAAATCTTTAAAAAAATTTCTTTTATTAATGGAGAAACAGTGGGCTGTGTATTTCTGTTTCAGTAGAAGCCTACCCAGCTTTTATGTAATTACCCTGGAGCACCTTTATTCTCAGGAACAGCAGCATTATAATGGATGTACCATCAGGCAGCAACCAAATTTATTTCCTGAAACAGAAGACCTTTGCAATGTATAGTAAGTAGGGCATTTCTGTGAGCAGAGAATAAAAACAGCTGAAGGAACTTACTAATGTAGAGCATGCTCTTTGACCTCCTTTTTAAAAAAATTTTTTTTATATAAACACATAATGTAACCCCATTACCTCTCCCAACACTCCTCCCCCCCCACCCCACTCAGTTTGTTTTATGACATAGGAGTCTCTTTTGTTTTGTCTCCCTCCCGATCCCATCTTGTTTCATTTATCCTTTTCCTACCCCCTTAGCCCCCACCCCCCGTTGCATCTCCACTTCCTCATATCAGAGAGATCATATGATAGTTGTCTTTCTCCAATTGACTTATTTCGCTAAGCATAATACCCTCTAGTTCCATCCATGTCATCGCAAATGGCAAGATTTCATTTCTTTTGATGGCTGCATAGTATTCCATTGTATGTATGTATATATATACCACCTCTTCTGTATCCATTCATCTGTTGATGGACATCTAGGTTCATTCCATAGCTTGGCTATTGTGGACATTGCTGCTATAAAAATTCGGGTGCACGTGCCCCTTAGATCACTACGTTTGTATCTTTAGGGTCGATACCCAGTAGTGCAATTGCTGGGTCATAAGGTAGCTCTATTTTCAATTTTTTGAGGAACCTCCACGCTGTTTTCCAGAGTGGTTGCACCAGCTTGCATTCCCACCAACAGTGTAGGAGGGTTCCCCTTTCTCCACATCCTCACCAGCATCTGTCATTTGCTGACTTGTTCATTTTAGCCATTCTGACTGGTGTGAGGTGGTATCTCATTGTGGTTTTGATTTGTATTTCCCTGATGCCCAGTGATGTGGAGCACTTTTTCATGTGTCTGTTGGCCATCTGGATGTCTTCTTTGCAGAAATGTCTGTTCATGTCCTCTGCCCATTTGTTGATTGGATTATTTGTTCTTTGGGTGTTGAGTTTGCTAAGCTCTTTATAGATTTTGGATACTAGCCCTTTATCTGATATGTCGTTTGCAAATATCATCTCCCATTCTGTCAGTTGTCTTTTGGTTTTGTTAACTGTTTCCTTTGCTGTGCAAAAGCTTTTGATCTTGATGAAGTCCCAATAGTTCATTTTCTCCCTTGCTTCCCTTGCCTTTGGCACTGTTCCTAGGGAGAAGTTGCTGTGGCTGAGGTCGAAGAGGTTGCTGCCTGTGTTCTCCTCAAGGATATTGATGGATTCTTTTCTCACGTTGAGGTCCTTCATCCATTTTGAGTCTATTTTCGTGTGTGGTGTAAGGAAATATTCCAATTTCACTTTTCTGCATGTGGCTGTCCAATTTTCCCAACACCATTTGTTGAAGAGGCTGTCTTTTCCATTGGACATTCTTTCCTGCTTTGTTAAAGATTAGTTGACCATAGGGTTGAGGGTCTATTTCTGGGCTCTCTATTCTGTTCCATTGATCTATGTGTCTGTTTTTGGTTCAGTACCATACTGTCTTGATGATGTAATAGAGCTTGAAGTCTGGAATTGTGATGCCACCAACTTTGGCTTTCCTTTTCAATATTCCTTTGGCTATTTGAGGTCTTTTCTGGTTACATATAAATTTTAGAATTATTTGTTCCATTTCTTTGAAAAAAATTGGATGGGATTGTGATAGGCATTGCATTAAATGTGTAGATAGCTTTAGGTAGCACAGACATTTTCACAATATTTATTCTTCCAATCCATGAGCATGGAACATTTTTCCATTTCTTTGTGTCTTCCTCAATTTCTTTCATGAGTACTTCATAGTTTTCTGAATATAGATTCTTTGCCTCCTTCATTAGGTTTATTCCCAGGTATCTTATGGTTTTGGGTGTAATTGTAAATGGGATTGACTCCTTAATTTCTCTTTCTTCTGTCTTGTTGTTGCTATAAAGAAATGCAACTGATTTCTGTGCATTGATTTTATATCCTGACACTTTACTGAATTCCTATACAAGCTCTAGCGGTTGTGGAGTGGAGCCTTTTGGGTTTTCCACATATAGTATCATCTCATTGGCAAAGACTGAGAGTTTGACTTCTTCTTAGCCGATTTGGATGCCTTTAATTTCTTTTTGTTGTCTGACTGCTGAGGCTAGGACTTCCAGTACTATGTTGAATAGTAGTGGTGATAACGGACATCCCTGCCGTGTTCCTGACCTTAGTGGAAAAGCTCTCAGTTTTTCTCCATTGAGAATGATACTTGTGGTGGGTTTTGCATAGATGGCTCTGATGATATTGAGGTATGTGCCCTCTATCCCTATACTTTGAAGAGTTTTGATCAGGAAGGGATGCTGTACTTTGTCAAGTGCTTTTTCAGGATCTATTGAGAGTATCATATGGCTCTTGTTCTTTCTTTTGTTAATGTATTGTATCACATTGATCGATTTGTGGATGTTGAACCAACCTTGCTGCCCTGGAATAAATCCCACTTGTTCGTGGTGAATAATCCTTTTAATGTACTGTTGGATCCTATTGGCTAGTATTTTGGTGAGAATTTACACATCTGTGTTCATCAAGGATATTGGTCTGTAATTCTCTTTTTTGATG